>JAECUM010025027.1:0-56631 GCA_016617855.1 Megalonaias nervosa | reverse complement strand
GATCATGACAGTGGCTAATCCACCTGCCGCAATTGCAGTCTGGAGCGGAAATAGCGCTTATAAATAATGGCTGGAGCTTATTCAAAAGTGCTAGACATCAGCTTGCTAATCAAACAGTGGAAGATATGTCAAGTCACCTACAAGTTGCGAGCACAATCTTAAATATTATTTTGTTTTCCGATGATTACTCAAGATCAACTGCAACTAATATGATGTGGGGTAAAGATAATGGAGCTGGAACCGTATCTGGAGAATTTATTTCAAAAGGAGCATTAGCACATGGGGCTGATGCCGCTGCAGATGCTGTAATTGTGAGCGATTTTTTTTATCGCTAATGCTGTCAATTTTGGTATAGCCGCACCAGCTGCAGGCGATAACGCAGACGCTACAAGAGTTTCACTTACTGGAGCTTGTAATAATCTTGGTATAACAGCACCAGGTGCAGCTGCAGATGGCGTTGCAATATTAAATTTGATTAATAACGCAATTAGCGTAAGAAATGTACGTTACAATAAGGGTCATGCTAAGACAAAAGCACTTGCGGCAGAATCACGTCAAATTACAATGATGCTACCGTTAAGCACAGTATTTGGATTTTGTCGCGATTACAATAAAGTATTTCGTGGAGTTACACACACACTGATCTTAGATCGAGCAGAAGAAAATGATTGTTTACTTTGATCGGGCGGAGCTGATGTGCAGTTTATGATAAACAAACTTGCGCTGTGGATGATACGAATAACGCTGTCAATCACAAAAACAGCAGAATTAAACAGTATACTTTATAAACGCACAAACAGAATTTATTTTCAGCAACATAAAATATATCAAACAGCTGTTCCAAATACCACCGACTACACATGGCGCGTTACAACAACGTCATGTGAACAACTGTCGCGGCAGTTGTTTGTTCTTTTTCAGCAGCAAGCGCGACGAAGTAACCAACAACAAAATAATGCAATATTTGATAACGCTGATGTTAGACGAATATACGCCAGACTAAATTCAAAGCAATATCCAGAACGAGCAATAGAATGCAATTTTGCAGATGACGCTAATAAAAAAATTACTAGACCGTACATGTATCTACTCGACGCAGTGCAAAAATATCAGGATGTTGGAGACGGATCTCAGTTATCAGTAGAGAAATTTTGTACACTTTATCCGATATTTTATTTTGATGTTAGTAAACATAGCGAAAGAACGGTCGAGTAGACAGCTGATATTGAAATTACCTGGACACTTGGAGTAGTTCCAGCAGCACAGCTGTACGTATACGCGCTAGTGATCAGCGATAGATTTGTTACAATTGACTCTGTCGGAGGTAAAATGTCAGTACAAGTTTAATCTGTAATATTTATATAAATGACAAAATATATTGTAAAAGAAATATATTTGACTGATGGTCAAGTTAAAAAATTAGCAGCTGCTGTTGCTAAACAACGGCCGGTATTATTACAAATAAAATATGGTGACCAAGGTGCTTTAACGAAATTAATGTTAACCAAAAAACAAAAACAAAAAAAAAAGTATAATCGCGGCAAACCTTTTGTTTTTAATTTAAGTGCCACACAAATAACAGCAATGTCAAAACAAGGTGGTTTCTTTGGGCCGGCATTATCTGTAATGGCAAAAACACTAATACCTAAAATTTTGCCAGTACGTGGTACATTAGGATTAGCAGTAGCGTCTGGCGCAGTATTTGGAGCAACGAAAAAAGCTGTCTCAGGCGACGGCATGAAGAAAATTGTCTAAAGATAAATATAATGCCTAAACGAAAAACAGCAAAAGGAAATACAACAACGAAAAAAAAAAAAAGACGCTATCGCGGCGAACAAACAAAGGCTGATTATAGGACCGTTGCTGGCGGGAGTAGCGGGAAGTCTATTGCCAAATTTACTGGGAATCGGCCGAGGACTAACATTGCCAGGAACACGGCCGCATTAAGTAACTTTGATATACTTGACAAACTAAAAAATATAAAAAATTGTCGTGGAATTTATTCCAAAGATGAACTTAACGATGCACCGGCTGGTGGCTCGTGTGTGATAAATATACAAAATTTCAAGGACGGATCCTGCACGCAGTGGGTAGCTGTTTGTAATAACAATTATTTTGATTCATTTGGACTTTCTCCGAGCGATTTGATCAAAAAATATATCAACAAAATTACGGAGTGGAGTTTTTTAATAAAAAATTTGAGCAGTTTTTGGAACAAAATAACATTAAAAAATATGTTACAGGAAATGAAGGTAAGATCGTTGTCGTCGAGCGATTTAATTGCACGCTAAACGAAAAAATGCGCAAACATTTGACAGCCAAAAATACAAATAAATATATTGACATTTTACAGAAAATTGTTGATGAATATAATAACACGAAGCACAGATCAATAAAAAACGTCGCCAAACGATGCCACTAAAAATTCGATATTAGCAAACGAAAACATGTACCGCAGACATAAATCTAAGGTTGGTAACAAAGTTAGAATTTATTTGACGAAAAAAACATTTGAAAAGGATTTACTCCAAACTGGAGTGAAGAAGTATTTGTTGTTGATAAAATACTTTTAACAATACCAGTGACTTATGCACTGAAAGATTTTTTTAGGTGAACCTATAAATAGTAGTTTTTATGAACAAGAACTTCAGAAAACAGGACAAGATATATTCGTTATTGAAAAAGTTATTAGGAAAAGCGGCAATACAAGTTTAGTTAAATGGCGCGGATATAGCGATAAATTTAACAGCTGGGTACCAACTAAGTCTATAAAATAATGTTATTATAAATTTGTTCGTACTTCATAAATACAGATTTACATCTGGCCGGCCGACGCAAAGAAATTAAATGTAATTTCTTGCATTATTGACTGGCATCAAATTGAATATTTTAACAAAAATAAAATCATATTTTATATTTCTTTGCTGGCCAGTTATTTTTATGTTAAGAAAATGTTTTATAAGTTGCCAAAATATTTGTTGTTCGGCAACAGTAAAATTAAATTTTATTATTTTTTAGCGATATGATGCTTAACATTATATCGTCCAGTTGTCGGTCTGCTGTAATTTTTTTTGTCAACAACGTCAACTACTTCACCTTCATCGTCGTTGTTATTAAATAAAATATCATCTTCGTTATAGCCAGCAGATTTATCTGAGACTACGTTATATTTTGGTATAAAATTGTCGTCGATGATTTTATCGTTGGCGATTTTATCGTCAGAATATATATCAGCAAGTCTCTTCATTAAATCCATATTATAATATATTTTTTATCTAATTTATAATAATAATGGCTAGCGAAACAAAATCTCCTGACGTAAAATATCATTAGAAAGTTAATATATTAAATTACAGAGAATTAGCTGAGGCAGTTAGAAAATGTTTGTCGGGCTATAGTTCTTATTCTGTTGACGTTATTGTAACGCAAGGTGAATCCGATAAAATACTTCTAACAGCAGCAGAAAAAAATAAACTTAATGATAGTTCACTTAGAACACTAAAATTTGATAAAGATGATATTTTAATGCTTGCACTTAATTGCCTTACTAAAACTGAATTAAGAAACATCATTAATCATCATATTTAAAACTAAATCTGTCAAATGTTGATGTTGAAGTTGCTGATTTGTGTACACCATATGCAACATCTTTTACTCGCCGTGAATTAATTTTTTGATATTTCCCATCAGCTGTTATTGACTTAAATTTCATTTCTTCTCCAGTTTCTAGATTTATTGAGATAATTGGCCTTTTGGGATTTTTAAAATTATTAGCACCACCTGATCCACGTCTACTATTTTCTTTTGATGTAACTAAGTCTAGATTTTCAATGCGATTGTCGGATTTAATGCCATTTATATGATCAATAACCAGATTATTTGATATTACGCCGTTAAATGTTTTATAAATAAAACGGTGACTATAATAATGAACTTTATCAGTTTTTGTTCCACGAACTACTATATGTAAAAAACCAGTGTTAATCAAACTTCCAACAAGTTTTTTTGTTTTTCTATTTCGTATAATTCCTTTCTCAGAGGCCTCATGCAGATCAAACACGGGATGCGGTTGAAATTCATCTTGCAATGCTAAATTTTCAATATTATCATCAGTGATTGCGCCGTTTACTCTGTAAACTCGTTGTCCTTCTGGAATATCTCCACAGAGCAAAATATAAATAAAATCTTTTCTAAACATTTCAATTCTATCTGTATGATCACCTTTGGCACTGATCTTATAACCAGCTGGCGTTGGTATGCCGAAAGGTTTTTAATATTTTATACAAATAACCGAACCAAGTGCATTTCCAGCATATAAGTTGTACTTGGGGTGTACGTGATATTTTTCCTGTTCCTCTGCTGTCAGTTGAATGTATCTCAAAATTTCTGACATTATATATATTTTATATAAAAAATACATAAAAAAATCAATTAAATATAAAAATATTATATAATGTTAAAATTGCGAAATGTCGCCAAAAAGAGCCATATCAAAGCAGAAAAAATTGCTACTGCATTTTCTGGCTACGATAACAGTAACAAATTTGATAATCAAAATGTTTTAGCAAATTTTAAGTCCTCAAATTTATTTCATCTTTTACAACCGGTTGTAGCGCAAGAACTTGCAGCTCATAAAAGTATCAAACTAATAGTGCAGTATCACGTTATTTTATCAAAGTTACACGCGCTTCAAAAAGATATAATTGAAAATTTTTGAAAATATAAATTTTGACAGCAAAACTTCCGAACCGTATCTAACGGCTAAATCACGAAAAATATTAGCTGGAACAAACATTTCCACGGTTGCTGATGAAATATACCAAGAAATAAATTAAAAAATTGGAGGAATTTACCGCATCAGGATCGGGTTGGAAATTTGAAATGATAAAAACTGCTTTCAAAAGTTGCCCTTCGATCTCAGTGAATGTCTCGGTGGGCAGGAAATATCTACTTGTATCATAAACTTGGAGCACGATTCGTCCACATGAGTTAGGTACAGGCGCATCATAAGAATAATACTGATAAATCGCAAACAGATTCATCTTTGAGGACTGGTGAGTCCATGTCAAATGCAGGATCAGATACACGCTTGAACATTATATTATTGTTATTTAAAATGACGCATGGCCAGGCCACTTCCCGCTATCAGACTTGCAGTTATATTTGTTTTGCTCTCTCGGTGGCTTGTTGTTTTGTCAGTGACCGCACGCCAGATAATTCTTTCAACCGCTCATTTGCAGCTTGGTTTATTATTTTACTGACACTTGCTTGCATCACTTCAGTGCTGGGCAATTTTACTGGCTGCTGCTGCAGTTTTCGTCGTATTAATAATGCGAGTCTGTACTTGACAGCTGAGAATGCTTTACCAGCGGCATCACCAACAGTGCCAATAGCTTTATCACGAACAACTTCGATGGCTTTCATTCCTAATTGTTTTACTATCGGGATCACTTCTGGGGCTGTCCTTCTGAATAAACCTTGAACATCACTAATACCATCTCCGTAGATAACTTTATATACTGGTAATCATGAATTTATCACCATGACCATCACAGGTCCACGTTGGCATTGTGTATAATCATGTTAGTTTGTTATCACCAATATCTAATTGATCAATTTGCTGTAGTAATCGTCGGCAATTTCGTCGATTAGTGCACGATAAAGGCTGCTGTCCATGACGCCACCGGTAAATAAACGCTGACAGATAGCAGCTGCTTCATTCATGGTTTCGGGGGAATTATTGCTGGCTCGTCTTCCACCAATCAAAATATTTAGTCGATCAACAACAGAGAGGGCGTTATTGGGACAAAGTTTATCTTAGCTCACCGGCGATTTAGGTATTTCTTTCTTACGACCACGATTTGTTTGTACATCGTGGGTTAGCCCCTCTCCTGTATTTTCTTAATCTGTTTTATTCCTTCCTTATTCTAGATTTAGTTTTTAAGCCTGATTTTCTCCTTTCTTTTGTCGCTTTTTCAAGATGACGCATCATTTCTTCTTCTTGTTTTTTTCCCCCTTCTTGTTGTGCTCTTTCAACATATTCCTCCACCGTTTCGTTAAAGATTTTAAACTCACTACTATCTTCCTTAGACCTGATTTGCGGGGTATTACTAAAAACACGATATACGTCTTTGACCCAACCGGTACATTTTAGAACGTAAATAGGTTCGGGTTTTGCATATTGATCTTTTCTACCGTTTCCAAACGCGGTAAATATTAAATATTTGTTTTGGATTCCTAATAGCAGCAATACCCTCCTCAGTAAATTTATTTATTATGTTAGTTCTTACTTTTGGAGGTGGTTGAAGTGGTGCAGTGGTGGTTGAACTTCCGGTTGTGGTTGAAGAGGTTGATGGGGTGGTGGAGCGGTTGAAGATGATCAGCAATATCCTCGGGTAATGTCTTAAGAGCTTTGTGTGTTACCTCAGTTGCTGTAAAAGGTTTTTGCTTGGTTCGACAATTGGTTTAAATAACTTTTCTTACCTCATGTAAATTCCACTTGAGCTTCCTGAAGTTGTTGTAGCTATTGTTTGATAGAATCACGAACAGGGAGATATTTCTTAACTGATTCTAGTGGTTGTTGAGCTAGTTTATCTATGCGAGATTCCATAGTTAGCGCAGAATCGCTCATTGTTATTATTAAAACAACGTTTTATTTACACAGCACCTGTCAGTGGATATACTAAAATGCACATCAAACAGTCAAATATCAGTAAACATGGCGACATGAGCGGCCCATATTTCTTTTGCACCCGGCGGAGACTGCATCTGGGCGTACTGGGCCTTATTTTAACTCTTGTCGCGAGTCCTTGTGGCTTTTCGGTTTTAAAAAGTGTTTGGTCCCCCAGTGGATTTCAAAACACCCGCAAGATCTGGCTAACCAGGCTTACATACAAGGCTGTGATCGTCTTTTGGCAATTAAGATCTCAGCAATTTTCCAAGGCTCAATTGTAGAATCGGGGCCTTGGCGGGGGCAGGTTGGTTCCCCCCCACCAAAAAAAGGGTCTGATTACCCTAAACCCCCTTGCTGCTTTCCTTGTCCAAAGACTTTTTTTCCCTGTCTTGTTTTAAAACTGGTATCGTGAAGATACGTATTTATTGATTACACTAAGTTATCTCGTACAAAATATGTATGTCCACCGCAAATCTTTTCTGCCCTTATAAAGGTGCTCGCACAAGAAAATTCCCCCCCCCCCCCGCCAATAAAATGAAACGGTGGCTTTACTTTAACGATTTTTTTTGGTATATTTAATTTTGAATATTCGTGGGCACAATAATTTACAATTTTATAAATCATATCTCATATAATTCTGGAACAGTCGAGCATATTCATCAATAGAACTTGAAGAGGCAATATCACATGATATATGTCCTATCCAACAGTGAGTCACATAATCGTTTCAGGTATAACGCTGAAACGAATTATTTCGTTTGTACTTTTACTAAAACTACAAATTTGGTGGGATTGGAGAAATGTACCAAACGTTGTTAAATGATTTGTATCGGAATGCTATGATGACACTGAACAACAAAATGTAATTAAATTTTGTAGCCCTCTGAATCGGAAGGATTAGAGATTACTCTTGGATGCTATCCTGCTTAAAGATGATTGCGAGTACTGTACGCTTAAATTCCTGGCCCCGTATTCCTGAAACATTTTAAGCAAAACTCATTTGCAAGCTCAAACTCAGAAATATTAGATGTATAATAACTTTGATTAAAATGAAACTATTCTCGTAGAATTTTCAGGATCTTCTAAACTTTGGATCCTCTATTAGCCGCTAAATTTCGATTACTTTGATTTCCTCCACGTATAATATTTGAATTTGGTGTTCTGAACTTATTCCTGAGCTTCTTGCTTGACAAGTTAAGAAAATACGTGGACTGGTCTTCTTGGCTGCTTTGAAGTCTAAATCTTACCAGAAAAACAAACCATTCATGTGAAACATTACAAGGACTCTAAGATGGATCAATACAACGAAACGAAAATGAACCGATATCTCAGTTCACGTAGCATTATCAACCCCAGGTTGACAAAACTGACCAATGATAAAATAATGCGACAGTTCAAAATCTATAAATATATCGCTTGAGAGATAAATGCCGTTCAATAAGGTTCATCTTGTAACATTTCCCGTGCAAGTAGTGTTGGTTTTCAGAAAGTAGGTCTCACTGAGGTCTGATAATCACTAATTTGGGCTAATCCTCCATTCTAACGTGGAGTGCAAAACATTACTGATATCCAACCCTACACCCATTTCATGATGTCGACGCTACTGTAAAAATCTTACTTGCGTGGACGAAGTTTTAGAACTTGTCCAGTAAAATTCTTAGTCTTCATTATCGATAGTAGTACGACACCTTTAAAGTTAAATCAAAATAAGGAGTTAAATAGCACATATCGCCTTTGTTTCATTTTACAGAGAGAGAGAGAGAGAGAGAGAGAGAGAGAGAGAGAGAGAGAGAGAGAGAGAGAGAGAGAGAGAGAGATTCAGTGTGCTTAAAGAATTGTTTATGTGGTTAAAGATACATGAAAATCACTTGTGATTATGTACTGTAACAACTAAGTTAGATTTTTTCAGGACTGGTGGAAAGCTGAAATACCATTACTTATTAAATAAACATGGATACTTGATTGCAACAGAGATACATGCATTTTGTTCATGCAGCGACACGTAAATATTATGGCAGATATTGCGAGACCAGTTTAGAGTTGTCGAACATATATAATCTCTATTCATGCCAGGTAAAGGGTTAGCGTTGTAATAAAGACTTCTACTTTTCTTCTTTCTTTTAACTGAACCTATAGCACATTATTGGCCATATCATGATGAGGAAATGGGAGTTAAATGCCTTTCCTAAGTACACACCGGAGCAGCCGACCCGGGCTAGCTGGGCGGGTATCGCTGGTTAATATAACCAATAATATGCTCTAAGTGCCGTGACCACCCACCCCATTATTACTAGTATCTATTATTTGTTACATTCAAAACGTTAGTGAAATAAACAAGAAATAAAACCACATATATTGTCACGGAATTGTGTGTTCTTAACGTTTGTACATTATACCTGAACTAAAATCTGTTCGGGTTTCGTTACATGTTCCGTTTCTGATTTATCAGTGTCGCTATTTGAGTGAAAATCCAAATGTATTCAGTATAATTTTTTTGAGTGAAAATCTTATATATTTGTTTATATCCTACTTGTGGATGAAATATTATTCGTATTTGTACAAATTTCATACTTTATTCAATCTAGGTGAATAATCATAACACATTCATAGCTGTGTAAATCCATAGTTTGATACCCTTGGTGGTAGATACAACATGGTTCATTGTTTATTTTAAAATAGTGATCATCAATGGTGATAGATTCATAAGTCAGTCATATTTGTTTATAATTTCCATCCGTTAATTATTGTTCATTACTCGTTTAGTTGCATGTTATGATTCGTTCCAGTTAGGAACGGTATCATTTTTATTATATTAGTAGTTTAACACCGAGCGCATGATTTTATTAAATTAAATCTATTGTTGGATTTTATGCGCACGAGTTTGGTGTCAGATTTAATTATATTTCAATCACATTATAAACATCTAATTCACGAAATTGCTTTTTAGTGTCATCGCTGTAATCTAATCCAAACCCAGTTCATCTTGTTACACCTTTCTGAAATTCGAACCTGGTTTTAAAGTGTGGCTCTCGGACGCTTTACTAACGTTTGATTCAACATATATATTGGCTAAACATTGTTTAGCTTGAATTTGATATGTACTCTTTTTTAAACTGATCATTGTAACATTTTTCCTATATTAAAATAAATTTCATCATAGGTTGGGAAATGATGTGCCGTTTATACATTTCCTATGAGGCAGACAAAGTGACAAAGTTTGAATATCATTCTCAAGTTGATACTGTCAAAACTACAGTAAAGATCCACTGAATTAAATGTTCATAAATGTGTGCGATAAAATGCTCTGCAGTCGAGTCAACTACATGTTATATAATTTCTCGACATGATATGTTGTCTCGTAAACTAACTGACTATAAAACGTTAAATCTTTTTGTTATACTTCATTTACAAACAACACTAATCTACTCTACTTGTGTTCCCATTAGGTATGGCGTCCGTTATGTGTTAAACTAGCAATGTTCAGGCACGTTAAACAATAAAATGTTACTCATTATAGACGCCTCTCAGTTTATTTTTGGAGAATTCCCTCTAGCACTTCTCCGAAAAAGAAAGACACTCCCTCCCACACAAAACAAAACAAAAATAAAAACAACTGAGCCATGTGTACAAGACAAACTAAAAATTTAGAACAGTGGTTCCCAACCTTTTCCAGTATTAGGATAGTTTCTTAACTTCAAAAATTTTCGCCACATGTTAATTGATTTACTTGTAGGCTGCAGTAATTGAGAAAATGCATGACAAAAATCTATTATGAACTCAGTAACCGTTGTAAATGAATTCACATTTTATTAATCACAAAATACATGTGAAAAATAGTAGTATATGTGCGAGATATATTTAGTCAGTCTATTCGTGGACCCCTTGGAATATCCCCGCGGCTCCCGTTGTTACGCCTTACAGGTTCTGATCCACTCTTTTTAGAGGATAAAGAAAGAAATGAACAATTTTTAAAATTATTTTTTTTTGTCCTTCATCTAAATATTGAGTACCATACTGGTAGGGATATAATAAAATGCGGTAGAAGCTGCTACTTATACGTTTTGTTAAGACAGAGGATGCGACACTATCTTTAATAATTTTAATTGTGGCGTGTATAAAATTAAACTTACATAAATATGTACATCCGTTTTATATTTTTTACTTTAAAAAATGCATAGGTGTAAGCTGTATATGTTGTTGTTTGTCTTGGAAGCTTGTTGTCGGGTTAGACCGAAAATAAATATTAAAACAAGTGGCTGACAAGAAGACAATTGAAGTCCAGCAGTGTATAATCTATCACAATATATCACATTTATCTTTCTTACATGAGATACGTTTCGGGATTGTACTAGACAAAATATTTTCGATCAGATTGGCGGTTGTAAAATTCTTTCGTATGTCACAGACGATGACATAATGGTACCCACCATTTCTCAATGTTGGCATACCAATCTAAGATAGTTTGTCTTGTACATTTTTAAATCGTATCAGATGTAAGGAAATGTGATATATTCCGGTATATTAGACCCTGCCTTGCCGAATCTACATTTTCTTCCCTCAGACATTTTTTATAGTAATATTTTCAATATGATCCCGGATTATTCTCGTCCGTCTCCGACAGTTCAGTCGGTGAATGGAAATACCCGTCGGTCATATACTTTCTCTTATTGCTAGGGGGACGGGCACTAAATGAAAGAAACTTTATTAACCTTTGACAGTTTGAAAAATACAAATTAGCTGTTATTCTGACAAAGAGACAATTAAAACAGCAAAATGGCGGCTGGTCATTAAAAATTAGAAATAACATGTATATACAACAGCTCATCACACATTGAAAACATAGCTGAATTGCATTGCAGAACACAATCTAATACCTAGAAATGAGATATACCCAAAAAATTACTAACGCTTTCCATTGAATAAAATCAGAATTAAAAAAAAGATCTAACAAAAGTGACAAGTAAAACATTGGTCAGTATCAATCACCTTTCCAAAGTCACTTGTCCTAGACAAGGGACTGGAAAGAAAGGACACTCCACTATCGGTGGGAGAGGTTTACAAATGCTATTGTAATAAATTTTGGAGATGCGCATTTGGTTATAGCGCCCCGTTTAAGGAATTCTTAGATTTGTGTGATTTTACTTGTTTGATTATTGGAATTCGGTGCAATGGAAACATTCCTTAGCCCGAAATAATTAGCCATTTATTAGGAGAAAACGACACGGAGAGAAAGTGTTAGTGGATTTCCATGATGCCATGGTCAACTAGTAGTGAATTCAGACCCAAACCGCATGACTGTCCCTGAATAATGTAGTCCCTAATAAAATCTAGTAGTGTACCTTGGTGTTGTGACTGCAGTGGCAGTATTTACGGTAGGAAACCGGTAAATTACACAATGGAATAAAATGAGAAGGGACTCTGCAGATACCGTTTATGTCGCCATGGTGGCAAATGTGATGTAGTTGTATTGGCGTAATGTGCCTGGGAACCATGGATTGACTGGCCTAAGGTGGCGTAGTTAAAAAAGTTCCCCGAGTTAGGGGATAGTTTTAGAGTTTCTACGGCGTGAACTGCTGACGGTACGGAAAGTTGATGAAGGGAAACTATGCAAATGTGCGGTTGATAGATATTTGGCAAGTTGGGAAATCTGTGGTTTTACATTGATTAGAGTAAAATTTATGTATAGAATGGACACGTCTGGCTGTCTAACTTACAACTGAAGTTGTATATAAGTCTTTGGAAATTTGGGGTAAACATATGACTTCTAGCGGGAATCGCGCCAGGGTTTGACACCGCTCGGTCAAGCAAAGACCCCTGACTTGTAACACTATATTAATATCGTCGAAAGCTGAAAAAATCGGTTTCCTCATTTTATTTAAACTAGATAAGTGAAATCATAAATGATCATTTTGTTCAAAGTAATTAAACATCATTTTGACCACAAATCAGGTTTAAAAGCTTTTTATCGACTGGAACAAATCAGACCTCCAATGCACAATAACAGAGTGCAGTAAAATATTGCCTTTTGGCGCCATTGACGAGTAGTATAGTATTTATAAGTTCTGGCTCATTTAACCTGTTCTATTCTGTTTAAAGCGGTAAACCAGATTTGCCCACTCTAAACAGTTTTTTTTTAATTAAAAAAATATACACTAACATGTGACAATCCGCCATATTTTATTTTTTATAAACATGGCTCAGTGTTAATCAAATTTGGTTGTTATAGCAACAAAACCTAGCTCATTTGTGGTAAAACAAAAGATGGCCCAGTGGTCGTCGCATCTTTTCTGAGAAAAACTAGGATCAGTGAAAAAAAAATCAACTAAAGTGATGACAACATCAGGTTGTGGAGCATCGGAATATCTTATTACCTTTTGTAGATAAAACTATACCGCAGTTATTACAATCAAGATATAGGTGTCATACCTATCTATCTATCTAAGATCCTACTGCATCATGACTGGAGTTATTTGGCGGGAAGAATTTTCATATTGTTATAAAACAGAGAGGGACATGACTGAAAATGAAAAAAGACGACAGAAAACATATGAACAAAACAAATATCACAGTCTGAATGTAGTGTTCACGGTGCAAGGAAAATGTGATTCTGATGGAACATTACAAAGATGGCTATGAAAATACTTTACAAAAGTCATCCCATTCATTTAAACCGGAGTTAAACATTATGTAAGTACCGAGTTGGCAGACGTTTAACAGATGATGATACTAATAAGAAATATATAGACCTACAACTAATAAGTCTGATCATAACACAAATAAGCAGGTGTATAACATTATGTCTATGCTTGTAGGAACTGCCTCAAGTTTAAATAGATTATCTTTAATTCTTTTTGTTACTACAAATAAACCATGTAGTTCATTTGCAAAAGACAAGCTAATTAATGCAAGAATTGACAAAATGACATTATCAGTTAATAAAGAAATATTATTCCGGCCGACGTTAAAAGCCAGATTATACACTATCAATTATACAGGGCAATGCTGTTGCTGCTGTTTTATTGCTAAGTTAAGCAACTGTTCGGTACTAAGTTTTTAATCTTTTTCTGAATTAATCAATGAATGCGTTATAGTTGCTTTTCCATCTCTATCGCCACTGAACCTACCACAAATTTCACTTCAACCACCATCACCAGTCTCTCCACTAACGATTGTTAATCCTGTTAAAAAAACTGCAATGGTTAACCCAACAGCTGTAGAAACAATCATTGTTACACCTTTTCAGGGAATAGCCGTTTCATCCTTCAACTGTTGGCAACTTTTCTTTCATTTTCGGCTCAGTGTTAATACTACTTTCTCTCAAGTTATTTTCTGTTTCTGTGAAATGGCTACCTATTTGTGCTCATTGAATTAATATTTATTGAAGTAGTGATACGAAATTAAAGTTTGTATTGTTTTACCAAAAGCTTGAAGAGAAGTTCTTAAGAATTGAATTGATAAGTCCAGCTGGACTTTTACTGAACCTAAATGCTTAATTTTTCAAGCAATTTTTCTTTTTACCATAGGCCAGGATTAACTTCTTTAAAAATATTCATAAATCAGGTTAGTTTCTTTTCCAGTTCAAATCTGCATTCCTTTAAAAAAAAATTCTAACGAGCCCTGTAGTTTTCTTGCGACAATTTATTTTAGTTTCATTCACAATGCTTTTATTTCTCTTCTTGTTGGAAGACAAGCTGTAATTTCATTCTTTCAGATTTTAGCATTTTTGAATCAATAAAACAACTAGTGTGAACTTTACTTTTCATGGTAGAGCATTGAACAACTTTTTCGTAGCCTTTCCACATTCAGAGTTAATTTGTGTTTGGTTGTATTCCCTCATTTTCGTATCACTTCCAGTATAACAACATTGAAATTTTATAATATCTGCACAAGCTTTACTTCCTCTATATTGAGTATTTCTAAGTTCCATTTCGGCCAGAGACTTAATTTGATAAGACATACCGCGTAACTGGTTCCATTTATATAGTATAAATTCTTGACATATAACAATTACATTGATTTTAAGACTATTAATCAGGGCCTAGACGCGGCGTTAGGTCTGGGTTTCGCTAGAGCTACTTCGCTAATGATTCAATATTATATCCCAAGGATTAAAAGATTCATCATATCCTTTCCATTTTATCGGCACATATTTACTGCCGTTCGTTTTTATGTTACTTTTTAAATTGTATGAGTTTTGAAGACATCATATAACTTGTCTTTAGATATAGCCTATCATCCTAAAATGTTCCATCAATATTCTGTCCTTTTAAGTTTTCTAAAATACTTTAAGATTCTAGTCTTAAGTGTTCAGTTAAATATTTCCACTACGGACGCTTTTTTGTTCAAAAATACCTTCACATTTTACGTTATAAAATTTCTTTCCTTCGTCTAGCTGTATTTTGTCTGGTTTTATCTCTTTAAATATTCCCATAAGGCATGATGTATGTCAAATGCCTTTCTGTTTGTACTTCTTAATCCGTGGGAAAGTTTGAAAAGACACTTATCACTGTCAAAATATGTCGATAGTATTTATTTGATTTTTATATGCTTGTAAATTAGCTATGTGCAAATGTGAAAATATACTGTTTCATCATACAATATTTAAGTTCAGAATATTTTGTACGTCTTAACGTTTGCTTCGATACGTTATTCTTATCTGTCCTAGTTTGGGATCAATTTTAATTTTTTAATTTGTCCCCGCAACTAATTAATATTTGCACAAGAAACGGAATTTTTAGGGTGGTAGTAAAGATCCCTTAAATGCTTCTGTTTTGTTAGCGTATGTCATTTATTAATACAAGTTTTATGACCTTCACATTCATTGTTATGACAAGGCAACCATACATAAAAACGGCACTGTGCATATCCCTAATTTATAAGGCATTAGGAGTCTAGCTTATTGACCGGCATATACATAACTATCTCACCTGTTAACAAGAAGGTATACATGTATACAAGATTGGTACTCTTGTTTGATTGCCTGACTTTAAAGGTCACAGTAAAGATCCCTTAAAGTGTGTTCATCGTGTATGTCATTTCAATAATGAAGGTTTGATTACTTTAATAATATTGCTCTAAACATGTATTGGCAATTAATGAGAGTAATATACGATTATCGTGCGATTTATACCTATATGCCAATGACATTGTCTTGTTTACGAGTCAAAGCAAAACCAGTGTCTTCTAAACTGTGATTTTATTCCAAAAATACATGTGTGCAGGACTGATCCACTTTTTTCATAGGCCAGCCTTAATTTATTAGAAGATGGTAAATATTTCTTTCTACGTAAATGCTAAAGGAAGCAAGTCATGTATGCCATAATGGTGTGGAGAAGATGCTGGTCTTCCGCAAAATACGTGTTTGGTGACACAATGGCCAACATCCAAATCAATAAAAGTTAAATGAGACGCCATGTATATAAATGAAACGCTTAGAACGGCACTGTATGACTTCAACAAGGCGCTGCACAAAACTAGCAGCACAATAAGCCAGAAGACAATACCAATTGAAATCATGAGAAAAATGATATACTAAGAAGGTGACCTGAAACTGTGGTTCATGTGTTTCTCTCTGATGTCTATCCAACAAGGAAAAGGTTTGAGGTAGTAGGGTTACCAAAAACATTTCATGGTAAATTATGCTGTTAAAAAAAATTGAGGGGTAAGTCGCTAAATTTTTATCCTATAATTTTTAGTGCGTGGGGTAGCACTGTCAGAAGAACTATTTTTGCGGTCACCTAGCCAAAAGTTATTTGTTGTTATAAAACTAATTGGGGTGGATGTATATTGAGTCAGGCTACTCTCATGCAAAAGGAAAAACTGACAACTTGCTCAGCCAAAATTCTCAAGCAGGTTTTTCTCTTTAAAAATCTGACAAACAATGAGCCAGGTTTTTCAAAAATAAAACAAGGAAACATGCAAAAATCAGTTTATCGTAGATGAAAACTGGTTAACCAGTTTACCCTACTACTATGACATCACCAAACATTCGAGAAGCCGGAATTAAACGAAAATTCCCAATTCGGTCCTGGGTAAAAGAATGGGTACAAAACACATTATCTCGGCTCTATCTTGCGATGAATCCAATGATATCATGAAAATATAAAATATTCAGAATCCAAGGAACTCATATAATATAAGTTATAGATACAATGAACTTTGACCTTTTAACTTGTCTGTGTCAACTGTCTGTGACAATTGAAACCTTTCTCATGTGACAATGAACACTGCTGTTTAGGTGAAAAATACAGACGTGTATCTTCTTTGCATCAAGTGTTCTGTATATGTTTTTGTGTTTGGAAGTTGATATCAATGCTTTTCACAACTCTGGTATATAGTAAATACTTTGAGTTCAGCAATAAATTAGAATCCTAAACGGTAAAACCATGTTAAATAACTGTGAATGAGTTAAGACTAACACACTTTTTCTGTTCTGGGACTTACGGGAACTTACGGGAAAAGAATGAAAAGAGAGAATATTTATTTGTAATATGATTTCCGAAGTATGGTTCATGCATAGTTCTCGATTCATTTCGTAAAAACTTAGAATCTTCAAAAATGTAATACAGTGTAAATTGAATTAAATGAGAAGGATCTACATTGTACGAGGTGTGTGTGTGTTTGTGTGTGTGTGTGAGGGAGAAAGAGATACCAGAATAATTATGCAGCAAGTGTTGCGCAGCAGACAAGCGGTGTAGTTCTTCATTCTGATTCTTGACTTTTCTTTCCAGTTCCATTCGCAGCAACTTTTCCTCAGAAAGTAAAAGCTGCAAAAAAGTCGAGTCCGAAAAATTACAAACGTTCTGGCTAGTTTTTATGTCCAGAAAGCATTCTTTTTCTTCTGTAGTTTCAATTATCAATATCTGAATACTAAATAGGACTATAAATGCGACCAACTTAGAAGCCATGTTGACGTACGTGGCTGGTAAACTCTAGGTAGCAAGTGCTGTAGGTAGGCCCAGACGTCCAAGGACGTGGAGAGTTTATGAATATTCATGAATAGGCCTACTGTAGTAGGCATATACTATTGGATTGTTGGAGGCAAACGGCGGGGATAGTGTACTGGGATATTTGCTTGAAAAAGAATATTCCAGGCTCCAGATAGATTGAACGAGTACTTTTGCCCTGATTTGCTGAGAAAAACGTATCCATCAAATTAGCTGGGGAACAAATTATTTAAAGATAAAAGAAAAATGTATACTGGTAAGAAGGAAAATCCCAGGCACCCAGAAAATTAGATGGTCGGTCGATTGGAGCTTTTCTACTTTCACATCCGTGGTTTTGGTGGATTAATGAATTTCTTCCTTTTTTCTTGTTTTCATATATTTTAAATTGAAATTTAACATTATGGTCTAATGACAGACAACAACCACACTGAAATTCACCAATATGTTGTTGCCTGCACAGCATTGATACATTTTGTCTCAAATGCGGTTATAAATTTGCCATAATGTTTTTGTATGGCAAAACTTCGAGTGAATGTACGAGAGAGAGAGAGAGAGAGAGAGAGAGAGAGAGAGAGAGAGAGAGAAAGAGAGAGAAGAATAATCACAAAAGACGGTGTGTTATTTCTTCAAAATTAACACCACTTCCATGTGCTCCGCTCCGTCAGCTCAGTAACTTGCTAACAAATAATGAAAACCTAGGATAAGGATATATATATATATATATATATATATATATATATATATATATATATATATATATATATATATACAAAGAGTTGACAATATTGGTTTGTAGGACTTGGATTCCGCTGTTCCATCACGGTTTTATATTGCCACCAAATTGAACAACTTTGTCGAGCTAAAAAAGAAGATAACCATAATGATCACTCAACCACCATTCTACGTTTTCATTAGAGAAGAGCAAGCATCACATCACATTATATTCCAAACATGAATTTCACCTAGTTATGGATTACAAAGCCACAAATGCTGGAAAATGCATTGACATAAAAATTGAACTATAACATGTCCTTAATATAATTGTTAATCACATTTGCAAAAGCCTGACTTAGTACAATAATTTGTTGATTGGTAGGCGAACTGATTGTATGGCCACTTTTTTGTCACATTTAGATGTGTCTAAATAACCATTTCAGTATGGGATTTTTCTCAGTAAAGATGGAAAATAGTATAAATAGTTACAAATTAGTCAACTATTTAAATTTTGCTTGAAATTAATATGGAGACAGTTCGAGTGTTACAACTGATTTTCAAAAACGATTAGATTTTGCATGTGAAGTTAATGCTGGACAACAAGTTTCCATTCGTGTCCATTGTTACAGACTCGTGTAAATAACTCTTTCATACATTGGATCAAGAATGGTGTCATAACAGTTATCTCTGAAGGAAGAAAAAAACATTATTGTCAGATGCAATCAATACGAACATCAAGGGCATACGTGACAGCTAAGATGTATCACGCACCAAAAATCACGGTGCATAGCTTTGTGCCCATTATTATGTCTTTGTAAGACTATTAGCTGTTGGTTTAGTGATCCTTTCGTCAAAGTAATTTTTACAGGAGCTTTACAAGATGTTTATTCAACCAAAGTTGCAACATCCGATCGATCTCACATAAGATAGTCAAGATTTAGCACCTACCAAAGTTCACAGTACCTTCGTGCAGTGTCATTTGTTACAGCTGTTGGTTAGACATGAGGAAAGTTGCATGTATTACAAACTGTAGTCGTTATAAAGGTTTATAAGATAAGGAGCAGAAAACAGACTTAATTTTTGTTTTCTGGTATCTTTTGCAACCCTTCACATTCTAGTGAAGCCTGAATATTCTAGCCCCTAAAAAAGTGTTATTGTTGGTGACTACGACCAAAATAATTGTTTTACTTTAGCCTCTTTATGTTGGTTTATCCACCGGGTATTCTGGCTAATTGACGAGTTTTCATATACCGATCTTCTTGTTCAATATGATAAGTTTGGTTCTGTGGTGTCCCTGTTATCTCACAACCAGAACATAAGCTGGTTATTTACGAAGATATTGCTAAAATTGTAGGACCAATATTTCATTGATGACTTTCATTAATCTTTTGCTGAACCAAAACAAGTTAATTTTCTTTTACACAAGACCGAAGAAGAACTATTTCCATTTAACATCGAGTTTTGCGACATACCTCGTGGTTCAAACTAATTAAAATGGGTAACTTACAGTAACTATGAAAAGTTTCGAATAATCGAAATTTTATGACATCAAATTCTGTTCATATTTACCAAGTTATAGGTCCACCAGTTTAGAAGTTGCATTGTTTCCATTGAAATATTCAGGTGTAGCTGATGTTAAATTCATTAAAGCATAAGCAAAATCATCACAATCATAACATAGATATTGATAAATAATTTTTTTTTTTCAAAACAAAAGTATTAATGTATGAACACAATAGAGTCTGTACTTGTAAATCAATATATAAATTAATTCCATAATTTATATAATTGAAATAGTTTAAAGGTTGCTTTAGATACAATTATGAAATATAAAAATTCTGCATATACATAATTGTTTACAGACATTACTTCAAGAGCCAAATATATTAGTGACCTGTATATAAATCTGAATATCAGCAGAATATAACTTCACTTAGTGGTACAGTAAACTGTCTAGAGAGACCACGTCTTCTGACAATAAAAAGTGGTCTCTCAAGAAAGGCGTTCTTTCTTAAGTAGTGTAATAGTAGAGGGTTTGGATTTTTGTTACTGATATTGGTCAAAGCCTCTATCCTCCATTACATTTGCTCACATTGGCAAAAATGCCTCAAGTTATGCGCAATACGCTGATTATAATCAGTGATAGTGAAAGTGACCATTAAAGATGATACGGTCATAGGGGATAGAGTCTGTTGACCTAGAACCATCAAAATCGCAATTATCATAATACTACGGTAAACACGATTGTTTGTTATGATACTTATTTGCATAATAAAGTTTCCAGTCAGGCTTTTGTTATTGACTGTAATATACTAAAAATTTCTGCACTGGTACAGAAATAGGGTTATTGCTCGCCACTACACAGTGTGGAATTTTGCTGTTGCAGAGAATATTTTCTGTTGCCAAGAATATTTTAAACTGGAGTAAAATAATTTGTAGTGGAGAACATTTTATATTAAAGAACTACTATGGTGTATTATGGCGAAATATTCACAGATAAATGTGTATAATATTTTCAAAGAATTTATGGAGATATCTAATCACAATATTATTTTGCAGAATGAATTGAGTGTGTGTAATGTTACAGAAAATTAAATAGCTGTTCATTTGAATGCTTCATACAGATTTATCATTGAGGCTCAAAAGATGTTGCATGTGGTTTCGTACACAGCCGAAACATATAGATCAATTAATTAAGTGACTAATTATCTTAGCAAAGCAACAATGTGAGTTTGGTAAATATTTTGAGCCATTATATGAGATTTTTCAAGAAAATATATAGGTGCTAACGATCAGTACAATTGAATGCTATAATGACGATGACGACGACGACAATGGCATATCAAGTGAACATGGTAGCTTGAGTAGTGAAGTGGAATACAGTGAAGCAGAAGAAAAACAGCGCCGACACAGGAAACAATTTTCAGAAGCTGTTAAGAGAGGCAATGAAGCAAAATCTATTGAGAAAATTTGCAAACGCGACAAAACATTTGATGTTATTGGATACAGTCGTTTTTCAGCTTTAAAACAATTAGGATGAAAAAAAGAAAGGGCTTGTTTATTTGCGAAAGCCGGATTTGAAGTTTCAAATTTGCAGAAAGCCAACATTTATATTCCGTAAAATTCTAATGATTAAGTTAAAACCTAACCTCCGTATTTATGTACCACACTATGCAAAAGAGGAGATAACCAGAGGCGACTGGAAAACGAACAGCAGCGTGTGGAAAAAATCGTACACCGGAAGCGAATTGGATAATCAACCAATTAGATAACGCTGTGTGTATAAATAAAGCTTAATGGCATTGGGACGCAATAACTGCAAAGGTGTATGCCTTGGAAAATGTTAACTATGCAACAGAACATGCGATTATGGATACTGTAAATCACATTTGCTTGCCTGTCATGTTTTACAGATACTTGACTATGTCTTAAATGCAGCATCGGAGTAAAATAATATAATCAGCTTTGCTGGCCATGTGGATCTGTTAGCGAGTATTATCTCACTTGTCGACGAAGGTATAGTTGAACCTATGGTTGTACAAACACCGAACGCTGTTGATGAAACAGACACAGAAGTAAATAAAATAATAGCTAGGATTGAAGCGATTGCAGTTTCTGATGTTGGCATGCTTGCATTATTAGGTGTGTTGAGGATGAACAAAACCGTCATCGAATTACTACTGAGAATGAATAAAAAGCATCGTCGTACATGCATCTCTTATTACTACTGAGGCTGTTGAGTATGTTCGTGAAAAAGCACAGCAACTACAAGTACCTGAATTTAAGCTTCACAAGCACAGAGGTGAATTAGAAAATCACGTGGCAATTATTCCACACACACATACTAACCATATAAAGACGTTCGACAACTGTTATCAAATACGATTCCTGGAATTAGATCGGTGGTACCTCAGGAGTTAAAGTGGATATTGTTTTTAATGCGCACTTAACTGTGTCGCTTAATCGTGACACGAATGGATTTAAAATTAGATTCACAGCGGTGTTCGAACAATTCTGAATCGCAAAGACACCAATGCTATGAATGATGACACCAACGAAGGCATTGAAAGGATTATTGAGATATTAGGGATAAATGGAGACCGGGGCGACAATGATGGTCCAAAGTATTGGCACCCCAAGATATATGGCACCCGTACTTTTGGTACCCCAAGACCCCTTGCGCCCGAGGCAACCGCTCCCCCCCCCCTTAAGTAGTACGCTAAAGGTGACACGATTGGTTCAGAGTCGCTATCTCATTACTATGGATAAAGAATCCTACCAGGCTGCTTAACTGACACATCAGATACGCGGGTAAGAAATTTCCATGCACACGTTGCATACATGTATTTAGTATCCCCAAACTGCCTCACCACCATGACTTTAATTGTGTTAGAATCAGTGAAAAGCCACAGCGTACGATTGTGCGAAAACCTGGTAAAACATTTTGAAGTTTACAGCTGTGCAACGAAAATTGAAAGTACGTTTATAACGTATATGCAGACTTCGAGTGTCTGAACGTTCCTGTGAATTATTAGGACCAAATAGATACAACAAATACAACACAAGTTGTTGAACAAGTCCCATGCGGGTTTTGTTACACTGTTGTCAGATGCGATGGGCAAACTGAGCCGCCTATGTTGTATAATGGTAAGGATTCACCTGAGATGTTTCTTAAATCACTCGAGGTTACAGTGAAATGGATTCGACAACAACCGTATTCGCCAGCCAACAAGATTATAACAAGTGATGATATTAGTGAGTATATGTCCACGTATTGTTGGATCTTTTGCTGGAACTGAAAGTTGAAGCGAAGCTTCTCGAATTCATGATCACTGCCACATCACTGGTGCGTATAGAGAAGCTGCACATAGCGCATGCTATTTGCAGTTATGAATTAAACCAAGTCAAATATAAACTCATGTAGTGCTTCATAACCTGCATGGGTATGATGGACATTTAATAATGCAAGCAGCAGCAGCAGCGTCAAAGGCACTAATCAGTATTATTCCAAACAACATAGAAAAATACATGTCGTTTAAACATTGACAATTACAATTCATCGATTCGTTATAGCAATTTAGCGGCAGAAAACTTTAAAATCAGTAGTTTGTATTGTAGCATTAACACTGACTTTTTACTACAAAAGGCGTGTACACATGAGAGATTGGGACAAAATTTGCCGAAACTTAGTTACCTCCAGTTGGAGCATTTTGATTTTCGCGGTGGCTTGACGGTTTTTCATCAAAAGATTATGTACACGCAAACAAAGTTTGGCACGCATTTGACTTCAAAAATATGGGTGATTATCATCGTTTGCATTTTCGCACCGATGTGTTGTTACTCGTTGACTGATGTATTGGAAACATTTCGTGACACTTCTATGCATGTTTATAAATTAGACCCTAAACATAACTTCCCATCACTAAGAATGGCTCGGGGTACAGTTTAATATAAAAAAAAAAACACAACAAAAATCGTATTGGAATTGCTGACTGATAGTGATGTGCATCTGTTTATCGAGCGCTCACGTCGTTGTGGAATATTAATTTAGAGCACAGATATGCGCGTACAAGAAAACCTAGCATACACGGATATGACCCCTCTTGCACCGAACAGTTTCATCAATAACCTTTATGAACTGGGCAGTTATGTAACCATTACCTGCTGGTGGGTTTCAGCAGATTGGTCCTGCACATGTTTGCATTCATAAACGCGTACACTATTACAACAGCCACAGCGACTACGCATACCTCTTTAAAGTTGATTGACCATACCCTGAAGACGTTCACCACGCTCATAACGATTATCCGTTAACACCAGAAGCGTTGTCAGTGCCTGGTGGGTGGTTTCACAATCTTGAATGAATCAGAATGTAAATTTAATAAATGAACCAAGCTTGTTCCAAATTTCAGGACCAAAAACAATTATGTATTGCACGTATTAAATCTGCAGTTGTACTTGCGATGAGGAATGTGTGTAAGTATAGCCCATCGGATTCTTGGATTTCGCCAACAAGCTTTATGACCCCCCCCCCCCCACATTCAAATAAATACGGATCTGAGAAAAAGGCCAACAATAACTTTGAAAACGATTTCTTTAGACTCATGAATAATTTATTATTTGTCAAAAAAGGGAGAATTTACGAAAACGAATTCGAGTAGACCATGTTCATGACAGTGGACAAGATAAGAAGCTTGGAAGGCTTATTGCTGATCCTGCATCACGAAAGATATCTGATGGTGGACTTATTGTCGTTCATAGTAAAAAAAAATTAAAACTCAAGTTGACAAAACCTGTTGGTTCGCCAGTAATTGACTTGTCAAATCTGCTTATCTGCGAGTTATTTACGATAAAATAAAACCGTTTTACCAGGATTGTGTCAAAATACTTTATACCGACACCTATTCGCTGCTGATGCAAATAACCATTGATGAGTTTATTCAGATATCGCACCAGGGGCACTCGCGAATGAATTTAACAACAGCGATTATACGAAAGAACCCCCGTTGTTTATCTAGTGATTGTATGACGAATGGAAATCATGTTATCTATTCGTGCGATCGCTCTACAATCCGAGTGTTAGCACTCTAAGATCTCATGAATAATTCTTGTGCGGACTAATGTCTGAATAATCGTTCGGCGAGCGTGAGATTAAGTCGTTCCACAATAGCTTGGTCACGACGAATATTAACATATCCAACACAAACTCGCACATGATAGTGCAGCAACAGATCCAAGAAATTCAATACCGGGATCGACTTGTAATAATCGTGGTCATGTTAACGTTTCGCATGCAAAGAAGCATTTAAGTGCATCAGTGACACTTACTGGATCTTTAAATGTTAATGGTGTAGCTTCTTTATATCTGTTTGCAACATCTACAATGGTTAACGCGTATTTTTATAATCTTCCACGTACATGATCATGTGAAAGAAATAAGAAATCAGCCTGATGAACATCATTAGATATTTGGACATCATACCAACCACGTGAAATTTTTCTTGGCATAGGTAGGTAAATTTGCCACAGTGCATGTTTGGCCAACCATGCTCGAGAAGCACCATGGATGATATTTGCCGCCCTTGCTAAGTTTTCAACGACCGCTTCACCTCTCCGATAACCGCGAGGACTGTCCTATATTTTGGATAAAATCGTCTCAAAAACTTTGTTTTGGTATCAATATCTTCGACCTTTAATGACCACAAAGTGCAATCTTGGATTTTATATCCCTTTTGATTATCCCTCTGTTACGTGTAGGCTCGTACAAATGTAAAGAAGAAAAGAGTGAAGTCAACAAGCTTTGTATATTTTAACAAAATAATTTATTTCCCTAGAAAACAATGTAAAAATTGGTAAATTAGACTTACGGTTTGTGAATATAATCCAAAATTTGATCCTAAGAATGAAAAACACAAGTTCTATCACTAAATAGTTCTATTAGAATCCAGGTTCGAATCTCGACGACGTACAAATATAGAAGGCGATGATGTCAGATGTGGTCCATGTACAAATATCAACAATTCCTTACTTGAATCACAGTTTTTGTTTCCGAATTATTCCAGAATCAATTTCCATGAATATCTTTCAGAACTTTTTATAAGAAAGTCAACTTGTTGAGTTTCCAGGAGAATAAATTATTAAATCCAAAAATCAGATGAAAAACAAACAATCTGGCAACAATTAAAAAAGCCCACCTCGTTCCTTCAAGATGTTAAAACGACTCTGACAGAAAAATATTAAGAATGCGTATTTAAACCCCCAAAACATCATTTCAAGTCTCGCGAGATGGGTCATGTGGTCTCTTACTACAAGAAATCTGTCACGTACACCAGTGTAGCCCCACTTAAGAACCAATAATAAAGAAACGTTGTTTACACATAGTGATCAAGCAATCAAAGTATGGCCCTGATACTGACCAATCATTTCAACTGCCTGTTTACAAACTTCCCAACCTAAGACGAACTAGGTTAACTAAAAATAATTCTCATGTAACACGTTTTGCGTCTTAAATAAACAACGTTTACTAAAAGAAAATATCGAATTACTGAAAAAGAATTTCGAATCCTTTCAATAATCATTACAATAAAATGTAATGAAACAAAAAAAAAAATAAAATAAAAAAAGAATTTTAAAACTAACACACAAGCAATTTAATTACATATACGTAACACATCTTGCGATTCGTTCACCAAGTGATGGATTAATCGTGTTCAGGTCAAGGATAAGATCTATATCGGCATGTATTATAGACAAGGTCATGTCGATAACAAACAGCATCAACACGATTAATAGATGCTACATCAGGCTTTGGCTGTTTGTTAGAATCAATTCTTATATCAAGCGGTGTACCAGGTCACCGTAATTGTATCCAGGTATATGGTTTTCAACAGGATATTTACTCTTTGGTGTTCCTGGTAATTTTGTTCGTGCAGCAGCGACATCACCGCCGACGGCGTTTATTTTAAATAAATGTTGACTTCTTTGCTCTACACCGAGCACAAGTTCCCTGGATTGCATTTCGACCTTTATATGTTTGAACTCGAGTTTGATTTGCGGTACTAGCTTTCATGCGACCTCGCACACAATATGAAGACAAGATTGTATTATATGCAACACTTGTGTTATGCAATAGCATCACCAACAAGGAAATCCAGTGTCATCGATTTCTATGCAAAAGCAGCACCTATACCACCCAATTATATTTCCGATGGAATCAATTCAATATTTCCAAACTCAGTTCGCACATTAACCATTGATGCAGCTTGATCAGGAAAAACTTAAGTGCTACTAACAGGAACATTTATTTAATGTGATTTACGCACAAGTTTTTATTCTTACATAACTCTTTGCTTCCTGTATATTTGCTTGTGTATATTGTTGTTATATTGCGCATTATCCATATTTATTAAGTAGTTGGACCTTGATAGTACTAAATAGCCGGACACCTATAAAGCGAATATAATTGAGCCACTACAGTCTATTAAGACGTCTAGGTAATCTGTTGATGAGATCATTAACTTAAGCTAGGCCGCAAACTCATTTGGAGATAGGTCAGTCCTACAAGGTTCACTGTCTGAAGGCATGACGTCTACCATATCAAACTGTTGTTCTGTGGTGTCTTTGGAAGTTATCGTGCAAATAGCTGTTCACTGTGTAACAGAGCCATCCACCTATCCACCTTTTATCCTAATCCTTTGAATGAAAACACAGACTTGGTTCCATCCATTCGAAAAGCTCACTCTGACATATTAGGTTGAACTCAAGTCCAATACCGCGTTATAGAAATCTGTTAACAACTTCAACACCATGAAATGTTGTCGGCTGGTTCATTGAAAAGCAGAACATTCACAAATAGTGTCTCAGACTCATCAAACAACCATATGAAAATGGCTATTAAAGGCCCTATCATCGTTAACCAATTACTCCTTGATCACAAAAATCCAGGACAGAATTTGTTACTTGCTACTGGGTTTCCAATTGGGGTTTGATACATGTTCAAAAGTTTTATCTTACATTTCATTTGAATGCAACAACTTTGTATCGGCGCGTTCATCTACCCAGAGTAACTAAACAGTTATTGCAAACTGAACTGGATAATGGTTACAATGGTTACTTGATTGGTCCCATGACATAATTTTCTTTCTCCCATTATAGTATCAGTCCCTCTGGTGTTGTTGACGCAACCATCTGGAAAAAAGACTTATTGTTCACTTTACCCCCCCCCCCACCAATGATAATGTTTTGCACCCCAGCATAAATAAAAGGGAGAATACTCTTTGACTTGTTTGGCAATTGATCATGCTCTTCGCATTGTACAGAAACTGCGTAGATGTAGCTGGCTTTGCAAGACGGATATTAAAGTTGCTTTTAAACTGGCGTCTATCAAAGAATCACTTTGAACTTCTATGGGGCTAAGTGGAACAAGAAGTATTATTATTTTACTCGCTTGGTCTTTGATATCAGATCGAATCCAAAAAACATTTCATCCCTTCTAGGAGGCCTTATGCAGGATCATACAAACCAATTATGCTATGGAATTTGTCCTGTATTGCTTGGATGATTTTCTCACAACAGATTCACCTGAAGCTCAGCTTGAGAGGTCGATAGCAATTTTACTATGGTGTTAAAAACGGGGGTTCCGCTATCTCCTGATAAGACTGGGGCCCACCAGCGTGAAAATACCTGGGTATGTCACTAGCATTAGACACGCTCACGATCGAGGAGGCTAGGCTTCCTTAGAAAAAGTGCGAAGCACAACATACATTTTACAGTCTTTTTCCTACTGGAAATCTTGCACAAAACGTGGATTACTGAACCTTTGAGGACATCTAAACCTTGCTTATAGAGTGATTTGTCCTGAAAGGGCTTTCCTCTCTCCTACTTGTTAGCATTATTCACTACTGTGAATGTTCTTCATCACCATGTCAAATTGAAACTCTAAGCCCACCATGCGGATTACATTTTACATTTTGCGCGACATATGCAGTATGTTAGATTCTAGTGATTTTTCTCACTTCTTTATCCTTAAACTGAAATGCATCTGCTTCACTGTTTTTTTTTTTTTTCTTCAAAATTTTGCCCCATGTTGGTTTTATCTCGTTGAGTGACGAAAGCTTCAGGACCAACAGGTCTGCAGGGAACAAAGGGGTTCTATGTATCCTTAGGCAGACCGGAAGGGGCGGACCATTCGTGGTGGCTCCTTGACCATTCGACAGAGGGGTGGGACGGGAAATACCTTGGGGTAGTTAACTGGACGCCACAAGTTATGTCCCAATTCTCCCAAATGGCCATTATCACTATCTGAGTGAAAAACAATATCACTTTTTGATTGAAAAACATCATTATTTGTGTGAAAATCAGCCATCATTTATTTAAAAATCGTCGTTGTCACTAGTTTAGTCAAATCAGCTATAATTATTTGAGTGACTAATCATTGTTTATTTTTTGTTTAACTTTTAAATTTAAACTCATTAATCATCCGTGGTGATAGAGCCATCAATCAGTCATTTTGTTTAACTTCTATTCATTAATTATTGTTGACTCTTCGTTTAAGTTACATGTTATTATTAGTTCCAGTTAGGAAAATTTTATCATTTTTTCTTATATTAGTTGTTCAACTCGTTGTGCATCATTGTGTGAAAAATTCAATGTTGGTATTTATGCGCACGGGTTTGATGTAGGTTTTTCTAAATATCTTCAATCATATATAAATAAACATCTTATTCAAGTAATCGGTCTTAGTGTCTTCACCATAATCTGACCCCAACCCGGTTCTTCTTGATACATCGGTCATACACAATAACACCTCAGTGGTGCTAAAATAACCCAGATCAGAAGTGATGCAATTACAAAAAACCGGTGGAATATTTTAATTCCTTGCTGCAATTCCAGCGCTGTTATCAGCAGCGGCTCAAGCGGTTACAAAAGCTGCGACGTTAGGGACTGTCGGAACTGCATCCTGAATGGCTTTGAAAAAGGCGGTTGGTGGTCGCATAGCGCATCATAAACAAATCAAAAAATGAAAAGGCCTTCGATTACCAGGAACAAGACGCCGAGAGATCGATTACTCGGTACAAAACGCAGAAAACCACGCCGTTGTCTCGTCCATTGACCAATCTTGATTTACTCGCAATGGTAAAAGCAGTCAAGCATTTTCGTTTTTATGCGAAATGAACTTGCATCAACCTGGATCTGTCGACAGGAACTGGCACTCATTGGTTTGCATACGTGGCAACACTTCGACATACTTATTTCGACTCGTATGGACTTGCACTACTAGATGAAGTTAATTATTTAACAAAGGACACTAAGTCCTTACGCGGACGACAACCACTGTTTGATTCAACTTTACCGTTGCAAACTCGGCTTGATGGTCAATATGTGGTGATCTTGTTCTTGAAGCTTTGCATGCACTGGCAGGAAGTAGTTTCCTCACTACCAACACCGCAAGCACTTACTAATTTCACATTTAAGTACGTTTAATATTATAAAAATTTTCTATTAATATTTACGGACGTTATTCAGCCTGACGTGGTGCTAATGTAGATCTGAGCAGGCTTGCAACCAAAGCGGATTTGAATGACTTTACGGGTCGCGTTTTTTGTTGACGCTGACCCAGGTGAGCTTGTTATTTTCCAAGATCAAACACGTAAATCACATACGTCTAATCTCGATATTCAAGTTATTATTGTAAGGTTAATAGGCGTTATCGCAAAGAACCTGGCTAAAATCACTGAAAATGGTGTGATCGGTTACAGCGGGGTGTTGATTGCTTATATCAAAGTGTATGTTGATGATACTAATGCAACAACGATACAATACGTGGATGAACAAATCGCTAACGTGCCACCACCATCACGTGTAGTAAGTTCATTTACAGTATACTCAAATCGTTGACCAGCAAAGAAGAAACAATTTAATTAAAAACAGCAAATGGTCGAATTTTTGAGAACATAAATGATTTTGAGAAACCTAAGCCTCATATCTTATGAGTGCGCGGGTCTGGAACATCTTTATTTATCGTAGCAGGTTTTATAGTGGATGAAGTCAATTAACAGCAATTATAAATGAGCAGTCTCGCATACGAGTAATACTGCATAACGAAAACGACAGAGGTCTTTTCAAAATTTTTCATATATACGACAGTAATATCGTTGATGGCTAAAAATAAAATTTAATTTGAAGCATTTCACGTTTATCCGGAGGGTTATTTAACCGTCTTTGGCGTTTGTGTTTAAGATTAGATTTATCATTGTCTGTACGTGATGGATTCTGACCGAGGTGATGAGGTTGCGAAATTTACCGACGGGATGCTGGATCAACTGGCATCAGATGCTAACATTAATGATTTTAGTCACTTGTCGACGATTATCTGCGTCAGAGTGGTGTTGCCAGACACTTTTATACAATGAAATATAATCTTGTTAATCACCAAATAGAAACTGACCGTTGAGACCACCCTAAAGTACCAATGCCAACTCGAAGTCAGCTTGGAATTATCTCAAATGCAAACAACCAAAAATTGACTGCACCACCAGGCGTTAAAGCACTCGGGGATTGTATTTACATCGACGAAGTGGAATTCACTGTTGTATTAAACCTGGCTGCGTTCAACAATGAATATTTTACACCAACACTGACTCAAGTAAGACAAAACAGATTTCTAATGTTTTTCAGCAAGGACTCATTTGACCGTGTAGCAGTTATTGGGCGACGAGAATAATCATTAAATACACACAGGCACAGGTGCAACCACTACATTTTTAATGAAATGGGTGCTAGACCCCCAGAACGTAGGATTGTTGAAGAGGACTATATTGAATAAGGGTCATTTTCTGCCCCCTCTCCAGATGCCCTTATATGATGTATACTGCACGTATGAGATGGTTAAAATTTATTTCTGACATCAGTTTTGTGTTCACGCGTCTATTGCCATGATTACCGGGCGTCGAAACACTATCAAAACAGATATAAAAAGTAGTTTTCTTTTGCATTTACTTACCATCAATCCTGCTTTAGCATGAACTATTCAAAAGCTTGCAATATGCATTTTTATTATTTTAGGGGTTATGCATCTATACATAACATTTAATTTCTAAAAGTATTCGAAAATGATCATCGTAGCCAAACAAAATATATAACTTATACGTCAACTGCAAAATGTGCCTTAATTACAATGATAAAAAAGGTACTTAACCATAAAATAGAAAACTGTTCCTAAGTTAAATATTGTTTAACATTATTAAACAATGTTTAATATTATTGAATTATATAAATGACTGTTTCATATTATTGAATGATATGATTGTAAATGAGGCAATGACTGGCCAGTAAGTTCGTTTTTTCGCCAAAATATTGGTTTGTTACCTTCACTGGGAATGACAAGTGTTCTTTATGTATTTATCTATTTTTTTTCTCCCACTTTCATGGCAATATCACACACACGCACGCACACGCACACACACACACACACAACGTTTCAATCTTTAGAACAAAAAATATAAAAACCTTGACTTCCATACCCCTTGATGTAGCCTCCAGTCAATCTATAATCTGTTTATAAACTATATATTAGTCTGCATATTAATGCGAATGCCAAGCAATATTTAATGTCCCTTACACCAACACCTTAGTACTTTTTGCATTCTTTGGTGAAATACGAATGGTAAAGCGCAGACGGACAAAAAATATCTATTTTCTTAGCAGCGAAAAGGATAATGGCGCGAGCACTGTTCATTAATACGCCAAAGAAGCGCAATAATCGATTTCAAATTCAAACTCTTGATCACAAGAATTTAGTCGGCTTGCACAACTGCTCCACCTAGTCCACATCTAAGTTTAGAGAAAATCACTGAAAATATATATATATATATATATATATATATATATATATATATATATATATATATATATATATATATATATATACATACATACATACATACATACCGCAACACTGATTTTCTAAGTGTTTCAGATAAAATACAAAAAATTTATCCTTGACAGAATTGGCAAGTGTATTATTCCCAACATTATTCTTCGGCAAAGATAGAATACGGACATTAATAAGAAAAACTATTGATTCAACGCTTTTAATGAACTTCTGAAAATGTTAAATATGTTTTAGAATTACAATAAATATGCAGTATTTAGTTAAATAGATTGAACTTTTTTTGCTGGTTTTGGTGTAGAAGTAATGCAAATATCCTTTCCATTAAAATCATAAATCAATTCAGTTGCTTAGCTTCCATCCCGACTGTGGACATGGTTCCCACTGTTTGGAAACAAATCGTTTCTAATTTCAGTATCTGTTCGAAAAATCATTGATTTAGTAAGCAGGTTAAAATTTTTATATCAGTTCAAACCCGGTTTTTTCTTGATGTGGGCGAGTGCAAATGAAAATGTGAACAATTAAGTATGAATAAATTTAATATAAATAAACATGAAAATTATACTATCTAATTATGGAATAAATAACCGCTTCACAAAACTGATTCCGCTACCATTATTTTCTGATGCAAACATGATTGGCTACTCTTGTCTAGTTCCTTTTTAGATGAATACCAAACCCATAAAAATGTTACCCTCCATGACATAAAAATAAAATGATTTTCGAAATACTGATGCTCATATGAATTAATTCTTAATGTGTTTTGTTTGAAGTATTGTCTATTATTTTTGCAGGTTGTGAAAACTGAGCAGTTACAATAAATTGATTTCAAACCTGTAAATTGACAGCTCTTGATATTAAGGATATTAATTATAAAAAAAAAAAGAAAAAAAAGTAGTATTGGATTAGAACTTGGTGCGTCAATATGGCATAATCACTCTATCGTTTGAGCTACGAAAGCCAACAATATCCAGCCTGTACATTATGCAGATGACACATTCCTTCCAAGCAAATTTATTTAACTGCAGATGATTCTTTGTTGTTTGCTAAGCTTTAGCTTTACTTTTAAAGAATTTACATTGTTACAATTAGTATTTGTTTATTTTTGGTTCCAAATGCCCCTGTAGCGCCGCTTCGAAAAATCGCGTGGTCAAGGCAATATAGAAATAATAAAGAAAGAAAGAAATGAATCAATGATATTGTTTTTAAAATATCTGAATAGCTTTTATTCTGGAATTGTTTTAGTATAATATTGGAGGAAATAATATAGCGTACTGTAGAAATGCAGTTCTAATTGTTCACGCGTAGCGATACGTAGGCAGCTAAAGTGTAACAGGGAAAACAATGACAATGACACCTAGACAGTAAAATTCAAGAATTGTTTAGTTTTTAGCGATTAGCGCAAACGTACTTCCATAAGTTAATGGGAAAAAAATTGACATAAGAAATAATCAGTAGAAATTCCTTATTGGAGCTAGCGTGCGCTCAGATCTTATTTCTGTTTTCAAGTTGTTCAATCGGAGCATTCTCTTAAAATTCCCATACCAGCCCATTTTCAAAGGTCGTATTTAAAAAGAAATTTACAAGCATATTTAATGCAGAAGAGTATGATTTATATATCGAATAACACAATCAGACAGAGTCGTGAAATTTACAAGTATTTTTCCTCCTAAAAACGGGGACAGGAAATGGCCTTATTCAATGTAGTCTTTAAAAATATTCTTCAGGCAGATATTTTTTTTATAATTGTTTGATAATTGTGCCAGTAAATAAGAGCATTTGGTTAAAAGTGCGTGTGCGTATTTGACCTGGGCGTGACGAGTCGGGACATGGTTTGCCAGTAGTGCACTACGATGGACTCTTAAAGTTACCGACATGAAACAACAGCTGCGATATAAAATCACTAAGAAAACCGCATTGATCATGAAATACAAACGCACTTGTTTGTTGCTTTTTGCGGTCATGCTTTGGCAACAACTGTTAGTCTTGGTGTAGCTGGAATCGTAACCACGACAGCCATCACAGGTACACCAATCTGAATTATTGTCGGGGCTATATCGATAGTAACCGGCGTGTCTGGTGGTGCTAGTAAATTGATTTAGATACGGCTGCATTCAGGAATGAGTGTCACAAAGTATTATTAGGTCCAAGGAACTTAAACTATGTAACAAAAAAAAGAAAAACCAACAAGTATTCTATAATCTAAAATATAAATGTATTTCCCTAAAACACAAAGAGAAAGAATTAAAAATAACTTAAGTATAGTATTAATTCCTAAAATTTCCTAAAGTGCTATCAATTCTACGGTAATCCGAAAACGCCCCAAAAGTACTTCGAATGAAAATTCTAGTGTGCTTATGTGCTAGCATCACAGAAGAATCACTGTTTTAATATCTAAACGTTTTTACTTTTCTACAAGCTGAATTCAAATAATATATATTTCCACAACTGTTCTTGAATGTTTCATGGTAATCCAACGAAATTATATCCAATTCTATGAATTATTTCACAATAATCCGGTATGATACTGTCTGTTTAAAATAAATGTTTCAAGCTCTGCAATTTCGACGAAAAATTAACAAATAAATCAAGATCCTCCCGTAACTCTCACAAGACTGATATAACTTTCACAGAATGATAACACTGCATATTATTCCCCTTGATGTAATCACATATTACATAGCAGAAAAAGAATACGAAGTTTCTAGAAAAAAGATTCTAGGCATTCGTAAATTATTTTATATTGTGAAATACTTTGCAGTCAACAAGTTTGTTTTTTCTAGTTTCGACCAATCATAAATAGGGCAAACTGCCCTCTACGGTACAAATGTACTCCTTGGATTATGTGGTGTTATTTTGAATCCATTCACGCCACTCGCGGTATATTTAGACCAAGTGATGACGTTGACGTGAACGTGGCACTTCGACCTTGATTTCAATATGGAAATAGTACTACGTAATACATATATTCTTCCTGTGGTAAAAAAGCCAATCGTAGTATCTTAAAACTAAAAATATCATTAGCTAAATGTCTCAGATACAAACTATATAATAAAAATAATATATGTGATATAAATATACGTAAGAGTAGTCTCAACATGATTAGTAAACTGTATGGCAATCGAGGATAAAATGTGTGGCTTCATTCAAGACAGTCATTGGTGGAAATAGAAAATCACCGCAAACTCCAAGTACAAACAAGAAAGAATGTTGTTGCGGATTAACAGGCAATAAAAGTGGATCTTGCTGATAAATTGGAAACACTTCCGAAATCAGTTCGTACCGGTAACAATGCACCAAAGGCTCTAGAAATTTTATGCGTGCACATTAGCCCACACTCAGTTCTGTCATTTCAATCGAATCTGCAACACATGCGGTTGATATTGGTCGGTCGTCAATAAGATCAGTTTTAGGTTGGCCTGACGACATTCCAGATGACTATTTCGCATGCGATATCATATTTCGCCTGACATCTGACACTGTTAAGATTACATCGCCGATTGAAATCAATGCCATCAATTACAGTTATGAAAGAGGATCTGAAATGACGGGCGTAACTGTTTAAGGTTATATGCTGTTTGGGTTTTCACCAACTGTGAAACCAGGTGATTTGATATAGATTGTCCCGCATCGCCTGTGTATCTTCCATGTCATAATAATCAGTTAACATATATTCTTTTTACCCTTGTTAATTAAGACGAACACATTGTGGATCTTCGCGGTAAAGCATTGACAATACAAATGTACGTTAGATATTGACCTGATATTTAATATGTCAGTCGTACGTGGACTAGTGAGTGTTGTTAACGCGAGAAACTCCGTTTACTTGACATTTTATAGAACTGGCCTTGGTGATGTTGTTCGTGGATTGTTTGCAGTGGCACTAAAGGCGCCCACGGCATTATCATCGCGCGTTGCACCAATCGCTAAACAAACTGGAACGCGAGTCGTTGATAGCATCAAAAACATTGCTGATTAAAATATTTAGGATTTCGAGCGGTTCGATCGATTCGAGATGGACTACAACGATTGCTGACTCGAGCACCAATAAAAGCGGTTAAATCAAACCCGATTGCATTACCACTGACAGAAACAAAGCCAGCACCGGCTGGTAAAATTTAATAATGAAGCCGGTGAGAATGACTGGCATATTCGGTGGCAATTGAGAGCGGATTCAAAAGGTATTAAATAAAATCAATAATGCATCAACAATGACTCAATTCAAAGGCACTTCAGATTCCGCATTCGATATGGGTACGCTTGTATTAGTAGATCGATGTAAAAGAGATTTTCCGGATAGGGTCTGAAATCAACAAAATAAACAATTAAAATTGCAAGACACATCTAGTTTTTTTCCATGGGAAGCATGCTTGAACGATGAGGGAAAGGCATTCAAGACAACGTCGCCGGAGATAATTATCCCATCAATACCACAGTTTGATGTGTTAACTATGGTATTATGGTGTTGTTCACCAGCGTGCATTATTCCATCGATGGAAAGGATATCGAATCAAGTAATGACAACCTTGATATTGCCACGACGATTATTGGACTTGCCAGATGCAGCGATGATTACGCAAGATCAGCTGGTCCAACAATGATGCTTATCATGGATACATTTGATAATGCAGATTCTCAGCCGTAGTAGGCGCCCTCAAACTTTGCATGCAACGCTAATGTAGGGGTACAAGCTGTAGTTGTAGGCGCTAAGGGCACTTTCAATGGTGGATTTGCTCAGTGTGTAGCACAACTTCGTTGCGCCTCATTACGATTTTCGTGCGTAATTCCCCTCGTTCACATATTTGACTTTTATAGAGATGTTAGCAAGGTTATTTTTGAGGCGAAACACAGTTCATATTAACCGGTAAGAACAACGCCAACGATGCAATTTGGCGTTGTGAAGGTCTGATAGTCGAGTTGTATTAGAAACGTTAACATTGTGGATGCCTGTGTTATCTGCTTCACTGACTACAGAAGACCTTTGTTGTTTTTTTAAAGCAGTCGGGAACCGCGTCAACAATGTCGTTTCTCGCACATATCACAGATGCGCACTCAACAAGTACTCTTCAGGAACAGTTTACATGACAAATAGATATTCAACATGGAACATAACACAATTTGTGATGGACCGACATCAAAACTTTGAAACTGGATTGCAAAGCTCCCAACAAGACTTCGTTACATTATATTCGATTTATTTACTATTCATTGGAACACCTAGAGATGTTCAGGCAATCCGTTGTCGGCATGTATTTTTATGCTCGTGTAGGTGACAGTCGTGGTGGCAATTGATGTTATGCCGTGATTCTTTCTGACAAGACTGTTGTTCGAGTGCGTTGGTGGTCGAATGAAGGTTTTTGATGCGTCTGTAGAAAAAGTTATTGAACCTATAACGTTTTCAAATAATAATGCCTCATCATGAAACAAAGGTCGGCCTTAGTGAAACCGGCTTGCGCAAATAAACCCAATAATAAAATAAGTGTGGGATCACATTGAAGCTTTCTCCCAACAAAATTAACTGGAATTGTCCCAGTGTGGGTCACACTGAAACTTCTCCAACAAAATTAACTAGAATTGTCCCAGTGTGGGTCACACTGAAACTTCAACAAAATTAACTAGAATTGTCTCAGTGTGGTTGAACCAAAACATATCTTAAGCAGCTTAATCAGGCCAAACAAAATAATACCTCAGTGATATTAAAAATATCTAAATCAAAGGTGATGCAACTGCAAAAGACCGGTGTACTATTTTCATTCCCCTGGCAGCGATTCCAGCGTTGTTAGCAGCAGCGGCCTCGGCAGTTGCAAAAGCGGCGGCGTTAGTGGTTGTCGAAATATCATCAGGAATGGCTTTAAAAAGGCGGTCGGAGGTGGACCATCTAGGTCCATCGGCCGAAAACGCGCAGGCTTTATAAAGAAAGGAAACCAGTCTTGATTATCTTGCGATGGTGAAATCAATCAACCATTTTCGTGGTGTCTTTATAAAAAATGAAATTGCATCGACGATGCCATGCACACATGAAACATTGTTAATATGGATTTGATAACAGGACTTCGTACTAATTAGGTTGCAAATGTGGTGACACCTAATCATTTATTGTTTTTTGACTTGTATGGACTTGTACCACCACTTGAAGTTGATAAATATTTAACAACTGGCGGACAAAGTTGTCTACCATTTTTTTATTCGAATATAACGATGCGGACCCATATGTGGTGATCTTGTTGTTAAAGCGTTGCAGGCACTGGAGCTTTCACCAACACTTATTGATTTTACCCTAAAGTAGGTTTAATATTATATCAAATATCTACTAATATTTACGAACGTTACTCGACTAGATGCGGTGCTGATGTGGATCTTGGCAGGTTTGCTACCAATGCGGATTTGAATGAGTTTATCAGTCGTGTAGTTCATGGTGTTGACCATGGCGAGTTTTCAAGATCAAACTAGTAAATTACAAACATCTAACGTTGACATTCAAGATGTTGCCAGGTTGGCAGACCCTGTTACAAAGAACCTGGCTGAAATCACTGAAAACGAGTAAATCATAAACGCCGGTGTGTTGATTGCCTTTATTCAAGATTGTTGATAATGTTAATTGTGGGATGAAACAATACGTGGATCAAGAGATCGCAGTGGTATCCCCATCACCACGCGTATGAACTTCAAGGAACCAAATTAAATGGGACCGCTTCGGTGGCCTAAGTGATTAGAGTGTCCACCTCGGATACGGAATGTCGCTGGTTCGAACCCCGGCCGAATCATATGAAAAATTTATAAAAATGGTAGTAGCAGCTTCCTCGCCTGGCTCTCTTCATTAAGAAGTTAGTGTTAGGACTGGTCGGCCTGGTGTCAGGATAATGTGACTGGCTGGGACACGATGCTACATGTCAAAGGCAGGATGCCTCGGTGCTAGACATCACTATAAACTGCCACACTGCAGACATCGTAGAGATATGAATAAAATTGTTAAAGTTAAGTTAAACACACACACACACACACACACACACACACACACACACACACACACACACACACACACACACACACACACACACACACTTGTTGCCATTCATTCCACAAAATCAAGCTAAAGTAAAACAACCCAATCTATAGAGCAGGCGATCCTCTACCCCAGCAAGTCCGTGCACGACGTTTATTACAGTCACATCAAGGTTTGCTATGACGAAAATACGTCACTGCTATACAAGGACACCAAAAGCTGCTGAAGAGTGAGACTAACGATGCAGTATGGATGAATATTCTAGCCTCTACGATGGGAATGAATATTCCCATGAACACCCACTTTGCACCAAGATAAAGAAAAGGGTCGTAGGCAAGTTTAAAGATGAGTACGCTAACCAGCCAATTGCTGATTTCGTTGGCCTCCTCCACAAAATGTATAGCATAATAATGATCATTGGTGATTCACTAGGCCAGAAGCATTTTGCAGAATTTTGTTTGTTTTATGTCTCTAAGGAGGGGTTGAAAACGAGGCGTTTGGCCTTAGTAACACGAGTCGCTTCATCCATTTCATGCGGTTCTCGAGTTCCAACATTTTGATCGGTGCTGAACCCGTCTTTGACGCTGCGTAGTGTTCCTTCATTAAATTGGTTATTTTTCTATAAACAGGGGCCACCCGACCAGGACATTTACTTTGTAACTTGTGAAAGTACGTTCCTGTGGCAGTGCTCGTGACGACGTCTTGGTTGGTTCATTAGGTGGTTCCCTTGTCGGTTCTATCATTAGTGTCCGTTCTATTAACATTCCAGTACAGTCGGGGCGATGGGCTGCACATACTTTCAGGTTATCATGCCCGTGGCAAGGGGTGGAGCAGTATAGATGCGTACTTGCAATGCAGGTGGACGCAGATGTTTGTTAAAGATGTTTGACTGATCGGATTATTTTTTTTTAGATGTTTGTGTTTTTATATATGTTGTCATTTTGCAGAGACTGACTGACCTCAACAGCATATAACCTAAGTAGAGAAACATCTGCGAGATTGTAATTCATAAAGCCGTCATGCGTGAGATGGCAGCCAGGGTATGTTTTTTTTTTTTTTGCTGTGCCAGAAGCATTTAACTAGAAGAGGTGGTCACGTAGATGTAGTACACTTCTCTTGTTTATAATAACATTGTCTTGATCTTGTTGGTTTTGCCTGCCAGGGCTTCCATGGTATTAGAGGTCATTCGATCCTCACTCGCAACCACTTTCTAGCCAATACAAGCTTTTGGCAGGTCTTCAAATCTGCTCAACAACTCTTCAATATACATGTTTGACGTCTCGTCTGACACCTTTGCCAAAACATATACAGCAGCGACTAGAGATCTTGTGAGATTTTGGACGATATGGTTGGCTGAATGTTGAGCTATAAGTAGCTGGCATAAAAGATAAAGTTGCGACATGGCTGGAAAGGTACGCTAAATGTCGCTGAAGTATGGTACAAGCGGCAACAGATGTACATAATACGGCCGGTTACGCAGCTTCTGCTCGCATCAATATCTTTAGTACTCTTGTTTCTGAGAAAAGTCACATGTCTCGGTCCCATGCTCGGGATCAACGACATTATTATCTTGCAGCGCGTCTCCGAATGAATCAGTTTTTGCTGTTTTAGGCCACTATCCAAGGCGTCTATTTCCGAATGTCCTCGTAGACGGCATTGTTCATCTGTGTAATGACTTATAGACAGCCGAAAGAGCGGCACATTCATGCAGCAAAATGAGCGTGATGGTGCCTTCAATCGTTTCTTTCTTTCTTTTTTTTTTTTTTTTGCAGTGGATATAGTATGCAATTACAATGAACGCAAAATTGCTCGTTGTTGATAAAAAATACTGCCTGGTCCATTTTACCTTGCGCCCAATGCCAATAGTATACTGTATTGAGGTGAATAGTACGGCAGATAATGATATCAAAATCAAAGCGACCTTTAAATTCTGTTTCAAGAAACTCACAGGCAGAAACGGTTTTGCTACAGCCGCATTGATCAGTGGTCACTCGCCTTTGTTCCGTCGTCAGTACAGATATGTGGCACTACAGGTTCAAAATGCCAATACAGGAACAAACGGGAATTTAATATAGGAATGACACTTTACGGACAAGTGGACAAACCAGAATTATTTAACATGGGAATGGAACTATAGGGATAAGGGTGACAAACGTGAATTTAACATGGGAATGGCACTATAGGGACAAAGGGAAATTTAACATGGGAATGGTAATTTAGAGATAAATGAGAATTTAACATGGGAACGACACTACAGTAATAATGGGAATTTAACATGGGTGAGGTAATTTGGGATTATAGGAATGTTTAGGGACAAAAGGGTTTATGGACACAAACAATACATACAGAAACAAAGAAGCAAATACTTACACAACACAAAGAAAACAAATAGTGAAAGAATATATATTTTCTAGGCATTTGAGTGGCCCTGAAAAGAGTCGTTTGGGATTCTTCTCGTTGGAAAATCCTATGGAAAAAACTCTAGTATCTATTTATAGCCCCAACTTGTAGGACAATCCTATGGAAAAACCCTAGCGTCTAGTTATAGCCTAAACTTGTAGGAAAATGCTACGGAAAAACCCTAGCATCTATTTATTGACTCAGCTTGTAGGAAAATCCAATGTAAAATCCTAGAATATGCTTATAACCTCAAAACGTTGCAGTGTTACAAGTAGCTGACGTCAATTGGGCGGTTACTTAATAACTGTGTTCGATTTGACCTCACTACTCGCTTGTGTATGTTAGTATGGGAAATTCTATATTAAACAGGCCATAGAGTTGATATGCGGGGGAGTCTATGGCCTCAAAAAGGGTTTTAATGAGTCAAAAGGATTTACTGGGTCAAATGGGAAGGATAATGGTACAAGGATTTAAGTTCGTATTGTCACATTAGACACACACACACGTCGTTTTATCTTAAAGTGTACGCGAAGAAGTTGAAATCCAGCAAAGTTGCAAACAAACTCTCACGCACCTTATATACAATTGCATACCGCATAGACACACTTTGCAAACCACCTTGTATTACCTTAGAGTGTAAGCGAAGAAGATGAAATCCAACAAAACTACAATCACGCACCTTATATACCATCACATTTATCGTGTTGAATCTGACTGGGATATTCATTTTGACATCCATAATTATGTTCGTGGGTGAGAGCCAAGTACTTAGCAAAACAGGAGAATAATTGTTCTTGTTCTCCCAAACTGTTGACGTCTAGAGTATTGCCAAATTCTGGATACAAGATGACGTTCACCGGGTTGGGTAGAACTTCTACAAACTGAAGTTATACTCGAAGTTGGCCGCATTTGATAAAGTGGAAGTGACCCTCAAAATGTCCTGCATAATCGTCGTACGAAACAGCTGCTGTTGGTACCTAACTGTCCCGTGGTTTCTTATAGGGACAAGTAATATCTCAAGTAATTCTTCTGTTCGAAGGGCCTGGTACAAAAGGTCTGGCAATCTCGATTGAATTCTATCTTGGACACTTTTGTGGTGCTTAAACTCGAAAGGATTTTGCGTGATGGCTCCGTTCAGGTCTTCACTGCTGACGATGCCAATGATTGAACGCTTGTGTAACTATCTCGGAAAAGATGATCTTTTATCTTGGCGCGGATTAGAGCTGCAATGTAAAGGTTGTCACTTCCACTCTTCATATGGGATACTTGGCGGTCGTTTTGCTCAAAGTGCGACTGATGTCGTTTTCCACTTATGGTAACACTTCTATGCGTCGTACGTAGAGAGTCGGGCTTTTTGGATGATGGTTTGTGCTCGTTCGCATTGGCCATCAAATGAAAAACGGCACTGCGTCGATTCAGTCACAGGCGGATATCCACTCCGTTTAACAAATACTTGTCGTGCAACTGTATGTCCAAATGCAAACGATCCATCAGTTCTAAAGTGCGCCCTTGTAGAATTTTCTTTCGATCGTCGTTGAATCCCGCATTGTGAGGATTGCCATCTTTTGTCAGGGATGTGTCGTTGAACTTCTCCAACGTTTCAGGTTCCCATAATGCGCAATCATCCTTATGGCTAGTTTTGGCTTCTTCTCCGTTCGTCAAGATATTTTCTAGGTACGCTCGGCAATGGTAAGTATCCATGCTGCTGCTGACCAGTTTGTTATTCAAATACAAATCCACTTCGCTGAACAAGGAATGCATGAAATTGTTGACGGGAGCTACTCTGGCACCGGTCCCTGGAGCAGTATCCTCCGTTTTGAGAACTTTGACTTTCAGGTACGAGTAACTGCTATTCAGATTGATGTAATCTTCGGTCTGTCCTTTGATTTCAAATTAGATTGGGGCTGAAGTTATCAACGACGAGACGGGATGGAATTCTACCCATTCGGATTCTTGCATCTTCATCATGGCGGGGCGCACGGCAAACAGATCCAATTCTGATTTGGAACATTCGAAAGAATCTCGGTGCATCATTTTTTACCTTTAATAATCAAAGATATCTAATTATCTGGCTGTTCTTCTTTTCTTCGTCTTTCTCGCAACGTGTTTATGAGCTCTGGAGGGATGAACACCCGTCGTGGTCTATTTCTGCCTTGTCCATGCTGTGGTGTGAACGAAGAAGGAATGCCTTGGTCAGAAGCTATAGGAGCCTCTCGGGGAGGCAAAGATCTTTTCCAGTTTGAAGCAAGACATTGTTAACTGCTCTCAAGAATGCTTCTTTGGGTTTTTGTTTGTCGGTGATGACATTTTGAGAACTTATTTTCCTAGCGTCAAAGCGGTATCTTTCAAAGCGTGCAATCCTCATGTCACTATAGGTTTCAAAACAGGGCCCACCGAACGCAACGCAGATTTCAGTATATCCCCTAAACCATGCCCTCGTTGTCGAGCGACTCCTCGGTACACAGGATACACGACTTACAAGTCTCTAGAGAATCTTCTTCGAAAATATAGTTTCACCGTGACTTCTCTTTTCGAGAATGGGATATTTTGTCCCAGATCTCCTTTTATACCAGTGTTGACGCTGTCGAAATACGACGTACTGACAGGCACATAGTGGGAATGTACAAATTTAAGGTGAACGTGATAGGTGTTTACACCTTCCTCATTAGCAGCGACGACAGAATCCACCTTGAAAGGAATGACTCTCAGTAACTCGGCAGCTATGTTTCTCACCACGTCATGATCCACCACATCGGAGTACACAAAGATCAAATTCAATCTTTCGTTCAGTTCCATGGAGTAACAAATATACTTGTAAAATCGATCGTTGTTGTTGACATTTATGGAATTCTGGGTCATTGTATATATCCGTCCAAAATATCAAACAAAGAGGGCGAAAAAAGTGATGGACTACGTTTTGGCATCCAAACAAGTCAGATGCAGACGACGAGTTATTTTATGGTACTCCACCAGCACGTTGTGTTTTGTTTATTTTCGTGGCTTTGCCAAACTTAGCGTCGAAAATATCAGTAGTTGTTGCCACCAGATGTTGAGCGCTATTATAATAGCCTGAAGGAATTTTCATGGTATACATGCTCATTTATGGATTGGTTAGTGCTTGTCTTTTGGATTCGTAAAAATCAGGATCGTTTGCATCCAAGTGTTGTTGCACTTGTTCGTTCAGGATTTCGACGGTATCCTCGTTTGATTTTCACTGACATTTTGGACTCGTGTAGGATGAATGAAAAGCGACTTCCCAATGCGCTTCGTGATCAAATAGAATGGCCTGAGGTAATTTGGTCAGCAAACAGCACATGGTATTGTTTGGTAAAACATCCATGGAGCAGTCGCTGGGTAAAGTTAAGTAAAAATGGTTATTCGTAATTCGAGGGTTCTACTTTCCGAAGAGACACTCGAAGTCAAAGGAGTTTCCAAAAGAGGGTTCTTGCTGCTCCTGCTATTTTGGGGGTCATTGAAGTTTGCCGCAATGCTGCCGTTGTTGTTACTGTAATATTGCAGGGAAGAATTCGGTAGAAGGTAACCGATGCAACTGCTAAGTGAAATGGTCCACAATTTTTTGTCTCCTTGTTGCAAACTCAGATTGGAGATGGCGGCTCCAATGAGACAATACACAATAAAAACAATTGGCCGAAAAAGACGATTTGCGTTTTAGGCACATGTTCTCCACATCAAACACACAGGGGTTGCCTTTGTACATCTTGAAGAGAAGAACTCTGAAACAGAGCGGTTGCTGCTGATGCCGTGTTGAACGGCATGATGTTCACTTCTTTTTATAGTCGATGACTTGCTAAGCGTCGATTCAAGAACCAAAACCAGGGGGATGTCCTTTCCAACGCACTTTCACTTCTTTGGCTCGGCGTTTGCCTACTTTACGGGTTCTTCGATCGAGAATGTGTTCTGTGTAGTACACATCTTTTTCGGTCACTCGTTGTAATTCGGGCAAGTTGAAAGATCCTTTTCACACTTCACCATTCATGTCTTCCAATTTATAGACTATTGGATGACGGCCACGCACTCGTCCAGTGACACGAAGCAATTCGGTGGTCCAGTTGAGTAAATGACCTTTGTCGAAGGTACGTTTGGTTTTCCCAATGCGCATCGAATCTCGTGTTGTCCATAGTTCACATTTCTTGGGGACTGTAGGAGACGTACCAAACAGGCGCTCAAACACGGTCACTTCGTTGTCAGGGTCACTTCTTCGGGGGGGGGGGCTTCCGATGCTCCGATGGTAAGATTGGTTGTAAGATTTGACCAGACGTGGTAAGACGTCAATGTACTTGAGAGTTTATTGATGCGTAAAAATTTCCACATTCGTTCTTTTAACGCGTGTTGAAAACATTCCACGCTGTTTGCTTTGCTTTCGGGATTCTTGGTGGTGAAAAATGGACGTCTCTTTTCTTCAGTTCTTTTTGGAAAGCTTGGTTCAGAAAATCGGTGCCTAGTCTGTTTGCCATCGGAGAGGGAGACGATCCCTTTGTTTCAACACCAGTTTTAAAAGAGACATCGGTTAAGTCAGCTTGTCATTTATGATCAAGACCCACCACTTTGGTGCGACTTCCGGAAAATTTTCGCCAAATGAGTTTGTTTAACGTGTACGTGGCTTGTTCTTGCAACCATCGTTGCACCTGCGGTAAGCGTATACTATTCAGTTGGGTTCTGGCAGCACGATATAATTTTTGAACTCCTCCGAAAGCCACAGGATGGGCAGGATTGTAGCAACTGCTAGCTAAAAGGTTCTCCATGATGAATGCTCAGTAAGTCACCCACTGTTCACTGATGCTACTCTTAGTGTCGTGGGGTTCTTTGGAAACTGCCTGACGTGTCTGACATGCTACAGGAGTCGGAGCCGAGGGTGGTGATGATGATATTTGCGGTAAAGGGATTGCTTTTTCTTGCTTTTTCCACTTCTGGTTTCTCTTCTTTTCAACTTCTGTCGAGGTAGGAGTCGACATCATTTTTTTTATTAAGCCAAGCTTTGAGTTCTTCTCGTTGCGGGGTGGGTGAAGGGGTCAATAAAGACGCTGCAATCTTACTAGGGATGGGAGCCGACGGTGTTTGAAAGACTTCTCGTACGTCTTCTTCCGACATCCGTGAGGGTGCGTCTGTCTTGGTTGCTGGAGGTGGTTATGGCGGTGGTGGTGATTGGCTTTTCATCATGGTCTTGAAATCTTTCTGAGGCGGTTTAGCAAATTAGCTGTTTCATTTAAAGCTTTCTAGAGAAAGAGTTGAAGGCGTTGCAAAATTTGGCCGTACAGTTGCGATTTTTCCGTTTCCGACAAATCTGTGCGATCTATCAACGATTGTAATTCGTGTTGTAATTGTGACATCTCGGTCAGACTATGAATGGGAGGTAAATGAGGTGTCCGTTGTTCTTGCCAACGATGGAATTCCATTCATCGTTTGTAGGGCACTAAAGTTAACTTTTATTTTTCCATGAGATTCCGAAGTACACGTCTGACATCTTTTCCAGAAAAGGGGTTCTTTTTATCTTCTTGCTCTTCCTCATCATCTCGGAGCGCTGGCTAAAATATTTTCATCAAGCCCTTGAAACAGGAGCAACCACTCCTCTGAGCAAGAATCCTATGAGCCAGGGCAAAATTCCTCCGCGTTGAACCAAAATCTTTTCCTTTTGACTGATGGGTATTTTCTTTTTGACCATTTGGAGAAGAACGTTTCGATATTTTGCTAAGCGTTCTTCTGGTGTTTAGACAATGATGACGTTCCTTTCAAGACACTCATTCAACATTCACTCACGATATCGATGATTTATTTCTGGGCTGTTTGAATAAGTTAATTTCGCATGGGTGGATGCACTTTCGACAGGACCTACAACATTTCCCAATGTTTGGTTAAACGAGGAGGCAGTCCTTTTCTGTTTCCTTTTTTGACAGGAGTGTGACGGTGGTGGTGTGCACTTTTTTTGGGGTGACATATTTGTCTTTCAGGAGCAAAAAAGCACTTAAGTGAATCGCCTAACATGGATCTTTGTATACTGGAATACATCTTCACTGATTGTCGGTATGTCGTATCATTGTCATGATAGGCATCACTCGACGTTGAGTGGTTTGGAACGGACTAAATCGTGACAGTATTTCTTGGATAAATCCAGTTAACTCGAACGCTCCTGATCTCTCTTGGACTTTAATCTTGGGGGAGGGTAAATTTTTTTTAGCGGCTGATGCTGCGGCTAAAGAAGAAGAATGATGGGGTCGTAGCCGGAGAAGTTCTTTTAAGAAACAGGTTTCCATTTTTTCATCAGACTGGGAAAGACGCGTGTCAGATCGGGTTTGGCTGCCATCATGAGCAGCGGCGAAAAGGAAGATGCTGGAGACACAGTCACCAAAGGTCGTGGTTTAGGGGAGTACGTTTGCGTCCGGGCAGCACTGAGTCTCTTTCGGGTAGAAGCTTTTTCCTTGTGGCCTTTCTTTTTCTTGGGACTTTTCATTTCTGGGGATGAGACCTGGTCGTGCTACTCGTTTTCGTTTTGGAATGTCTTTGGGAAGAGGCATAGGGGTGGCTGCTGCTGATGTATTAAGATCCCATTTTAAGACGGAGCGAATTATGACACCTCCAAGAGAACCGCTACCTCCAGGTTTCAAATTGATTTGCTTTTTTGGTTTGAGTATGGACCTGCCACTTACGACAATGCTACTTTATGTTTGTCAAAAAAACCCAACAACGTTTGGTTTGATAATGGATGAAATAAATTTTGTGTAATGTAAAAAGACACTGGCATTACAATGATGACCATCGCGTGTAAACTAAAGTTTAATTTCTTCTTCATATTCTCCTAACATATAGTCGAAGATGACCAGATGTGTTTGCATCGTGTCCAATCTGATTAAAATCAGATCTCCACTGTTACACATCAAGATCTGACAGACACCGCTTAGGGGTTATGTTCTGGTAACCTATTTTATTACCATATTCGCTAATTTTATCAACCAATCAGATGTAGTCTTATATCTTCGCGTATGGAGTCTGAGCAGTGTGGATAAAAAGCATGAATGCGCACTGAACGATTTGACTTTTAGATTTTTGAAAGCTGCATTTCGATTGGCTAATTCAAAGGTCACCAGTACATGACCCTTAAGCGGTCGTCCTCAGATCTTCACGTGGGACAGCGGAGATTTGATTTTAATCAGATTCACTGTGTCAACACGATCCCGTCGTCTTCGCAAAGAATGGCTTCCAAGAAGACTATGGATTCTCCTTGACTTTCTTTTAGAAGGATGTAACCCAACTGCCACTCTTGGTAACACCACACGATGCGCTGGGGTAGAGGATCGATCAAATCATTTGTGCTCGATCAAACGTTTGACAAATTCGGTTTTGCCTGAACCACTCGGTCCAGCGCTCAACATGTTAAAGGGATGGCGAAGATAACGTGTCTCCCAACTTGAACGATCTAACTTTTTGTCAATGACTTGAGAGCAAAGGCAGAGGTAGAAGATGAAGATGTAGCCATAGCGAAGGTGTTTAGAATTTTGAGAATGACACAGAAAAGCAAGAGATTTTATACGTTTCACACACGCTTATTCAGCCCTGAGACTTAACATGAAATACAAAACACGTAAGAGCCAAATGGTTAAGTACATGGCTAAAATGGAAAGCAAAAAGATCAAAGTGCAATAAAAACAAGTTACTGTACAAAATTGTCGATGAATGTGTGGTGTTCCAGAATTTCTAGTGACGCTCTGTAATGTTCCTTGAGTCTCAACACAATTGACAGTCTCAGAATGGCTTTTTGTTCTTGTCGATGTTGACGACGGTACTGTTGTCCTGAATTTGGTTTTCTTCTGCTATGTCGGATTCTTCTGCCACTGCGACTAACACAGGTTTAAATTTCACATTGTTCACTTGGCGTTTTAAGTTCATTTTTTTCTGGGATCAATTACTCAAATCTTTGGCATAGTTCTCCACTTCTTTCGTCCAAGGATCAATGCTAAAACTTTTCCAGTCACGTACATCTTTCCAGTGGGGGTGTAGGTCACAAGCTACACACACATCTTCGTAAGCATCCAAAGTCGATAAAGTTTTACGAATATTTTTTTCACGTAGAGGTTGAGAAGTATCGATATGAAAGCGCAAAGCTTTTAACAGAATGAATGTCTCGTGCACATTTAAAGGTGTAGTGGTCATGGTGCTTTTTTTGCAGGAACTGTTCGTAAATAGTCCACAAGGAATCTGCTGACAAAAGAAATAATAGAAAATTCAAAGGAAACAGTTTTTGTAAAAGGTTTTGGTAATCCTCCAAAGTCTGAATATGGTTATTGATTTCCTTCCACGGAATCTGTTGTAAAGCTACTGATAAAAGTCGTGACATGATGGTAAGCTTTTGTACACATGTCAGGCAACTTCTAAATGTCCCTGAGTTAGTCCAGCCAATGTATCGTTTTGTTTTTTTTAAAACTCTATAGCCGTACTTTTGCCACGAGGTTATGGGTGGTAAATTGTAGCAAACTGGATTCGCCACTAACAACATACACGTTACTCACCCTGAGGTTGTCTCTTCTTCAATCACTATTACTTCTTTCAAACGTTTATTTTTTTGTTGTAATCCTCCAAGACGGATGTGTCGTTTGGATTTTTGGTGTAACGCTTTCAGCCTGTAAGTAGCTTTCAACCTCTAAAGTCCCTCATTAATAGTCTCGAAATCCAAACTTCTCAGATTCTCGGGGAGTTGATGAATGTCTGACCATTTGAATATGTTCATAAGAATCAAAGATCTTATACCACTCAGGTACCAGTGGTTAAAACAGCAATGTTGTAATGGATGCAAATGTTCCTTCGTTTCACTGGTATTTTGACAAACTCTTGTAAATGTGTTCTCTCAGCTCATGAGGCAGATTCTGAATGTACTCTTCTTAACTAGCTATTAATGTCTTTCTTTTGGAGGTAATAATTTGTGTGGATGATGTAAATGGTGTCCTCTTTTACCTCTTGTCGCAGGGTCATGGCCAATACACTCGTTTACATTTATGACCCAAGTAGTATCCTCCAAGAATCAGTCTTCGTATACTTTGGGAAAGAGTTTTAAAAAATAAATGGAGATAGGTAGATTTTGAATGTGCTCTTCTAAACTAGTCATTCACAATAACTGTAACAGAATTGAAACCGGGTGGAGTTTTGGACTAAATGAACAACACAAACACAATGTGATGGACGATGGAAATTTATAGAGTGAATTACTAAGAATCAAATGCAATGATTCTCTTCCGCTCCTATCATACGATTGATCCAATCACTCTACACACATTCCCAAATTGAAAAATAAAAATATGATCCATATAATCTTACGTGTGAAAAGTGAGGTTCAAATAACCTCAGGGACTGCAAATACGTTTCCACTAATATTATGCAACACAAGCGAGATCCACATAATCTCACGTATGTAATACCATTAAGATTCAAACAAATTCAAAGAATTCAAATATGCTTCGAAAAATATACACTGTAGACGAAATTCACATAATCTCCTATATTATGCTATGTAAGCGAGATTCACATAATCTCCTGGAGTACAAATAAGATTCTTAATAATCTCAAGTGAAATAAAATGATTGATGGTGTACTTGATTGAAACATCAATTGGAACAAACATATGACTCTTAACACTTGAACAGTCGTATGGTTCATAAACTGATAAACCACACAGCTTCACCGAATCCTTGGATTGGCCCACACTTTTATCGGCCGCTCACACCCTTCATGGATACACCACATGTACAGATAGATATACGTATACACATACGTACAGACAGCACCCAGCACCCTGGTATTGGCTACACCTACATTCGTGGTTCCACCACATGTATAGTCTTACGTATACACACACGTACGGACAGCACACAGCACTAAACAGCTACAGTCAGCTCAGCCCTACACAGCTACCGTCAGCCCTACACAGTCCTATGGACAGGTATACACATACGTACAGACAGCACGCCACTCTATGGACAGCTACGCACAACCCTACACAGCTACAATAAAACCAAACTGGTCATAATAATGGGTTCTGAATTAATTTTTAGATATATGCTAATAAATTAAACTGTAATAGCAACTTGTAATCCAAAGTTCACAACGTTTCCAATCTGAAGTAGTAAAGGCTTCATTACCCGATATGACATTAAAACGAGAATAGGCTTCACATATCAAATAAAATATAAATTTAAAACTTACCCCTATGGCCGGAGAACATAATGGAGAACGTTCACTCATTGAGAAAATCCAAATGATCGATGTCTCAGTTTGAAATGGAATCAACCTTACATCCATAGGAGAGTGAATAATAGTCAGGGTAAAATACTAATGTATACCATGCCTTTCGTGACTCTCGTCGCATGTAGTTTCCGACGAGATACATGCTAGTACAGTCGCTCACCTGGAGAAACAATGATTCACCCCAGGTAACGTTGTACACATGCACAACGAATAAAGGTCAAAAATAGATGCAAGGAAAAACCAAGTTATTTCTTACCATATTCTGTGACAGTAACGTCTTTCCTTTTGAGGAAATATTCACACATACCAAACGGAATACAGCGGTAAAGGATATCAAATACATTTTATTTCAGTCTCTATTTCACAACACATCACACGTCGCAAGGAGTTTCGTCTTAAGGCGATACTTCTTGTAAAAGTTCTTTTTAATATTCCTCTAAATTTTCCACCTTTTCTTGCATTTCGTTCTATCGAATTCTGTGTTACTGCTACCTTGTAAGTTGAAGTCTTGGCATCCAAAACCTTTAAAAAGGCAGGTAAATGTTCATCAATGTCTGACCATTTGTACGTTTCTGAAACAATCAGAATTCTTATAGTATTAAGATACCAGTGGTTAAAACGCTTCTGTCGTAATGGGTGTAACTGTTCCTTGCTTTTCACTTGTATCTTGACGAACTCTTTGTAAATGCATTCTCTCAGCACTAGAGGCAAACCACAAATGTTCTCTTGTATAGTATCCATGAAGAGACCATCGAGCATATTCCAGGACAGCCGAGTCTTTCTGCTCCCCAAAAAGTGACACACCGCAACTAAAACACCTGACTTTATCTCCTTCCTTCCAGTAGATAAATCCAGCTCTGGTTAATTGGCTAATTGAGTAGGTCCTAACAGATATTTAGCCCATTTTTCTTGAACGCAACTGGGTGTCCGTCTTGGAAGTCTTCCCTTTTATATATTGGCTGATATCTGCGTGTCCGTAAGGCAGGTGGTTGGGAAGTCGCACTCGCTTCTGGTATACTATTTGCTGACATTTTTTCTAAAGAGCGACTGCTGATATCGTGCGCAGGTAACCGTACAATTTTGTGGGGTCGTAGGTGGTCGCACTAAAGTCTTGATCCTCTCCAGACTACAAAGCTTCTTTCAACACACCAAGTTCACCACTTGACTCGTTCGATGATTCAGCTCTGCCAAATACTCCATCTTGGGTAAACAATGTCGTTGTGCCATTTTCCCCTAAAGCAATTTAGCTTGACTTTGGCAAACGAGCGTCTGCCTTCGTATTTTTTCGACGTGGTCTAAAGTGATGCCTTCCTGGAAGGTACTCCTCTTTGAATTTGTCTTGGTCTTCGGGAGTCTGGCACCAGGCAGGATAGCCGCTTACTTCTTGGTTGAGTTTCAAAAAGGCATCGACGTAACCCGAGAAAATGCCTTTCTGTGTGTCATTGCCCTTTTGGTACTTTTCTGTCTTGGAAAATGGTAAATTTCGTACACTTCTAACAGTTGGCATCCCATTTCAAGAGCACGAAACAATGCCACGCTGGCACACGTTCCTGTCAGTGAGCTTTATTCCTGGGTGTGATGACAAGGCTGGTATTGGTTACAAGTTTCGGCACAGGTACGACACAAAGGAAACATATTTTCCATGCCAATGGTAGGGTAAGACGGGATGGTACAAGTCGTTGGGAGGCAAAACTTTATATTTGATCAAGCCTTCATATTGACGAATGTTTTTCCCGTCGAGGTGTTCTGTTAGCAGTTGTGGGCGCCCTGCTGGAAAGTGACAGTATTTGCACACCCAAGGACACAGCGAACACACGTCCAGGTATTGATTTATTCTCCTTTCTTCTCGTCCGCATGATACAGCAAGCATGTGGCATTCGTGCGTCCTCCATATAAACTGTCGCGTGGGTATAAAGGGTCCACCACATTGTAACTTTCCTCGATGTGCTTAAACTCGGGATCAGTTTTCAAACTTCGATCATAGTCGTGCTCCAACATTTCAACTACTTGGTATCCTTCTTGCTCTAATATTATGTATGTTTAATGTAATTGTTTGTCTGTTAGTTTTAAATTTTTTATTTCATTATATGTTATGGTAATGTAACATTATATACTGGACATGACTTTGTCCAAAACTGAATTCATTTCTGCTTGACTTGATTGTATTTTTAAAAACAAATTTTCATTTATTTCATTTATGTAAACAACTAAAAATAGCTTTATTATTCTCTATGTGTATGATCTTATTATCAGGATTATTATTCAGGTAAACAAAGAAGGAGTAAATACGTTGATCAGGGTCAGGGTTTTGGAGATTCCTAAGTGAATTTTATAGGCTATTGTGTTGCAAATAAAGAAGGCTAGATCATTCTAGAAGGTTATTTTCCATTAGATAATGGTTTTTAGAAAATGTTAATTATGACCCGAGGTCAAGCAGAGAACTATATTATCTTATGACTGTGAGGAATTTACCAGTCGTGCTTTAACATCTAGCACTTTAAGTTGTATTATGTTGTGACCAGTTTGGGCTGAATTTTATTTTCTTCAAATTGTTGAATTAAAGTGATTATTTTGTCTGGAAATACAAAAGTGCTCTGATAAAATTCTTGGATAAGACATTCATTCATTGGAATTTAGACTGAATTCAAACCTGGAATAAGATTTCTGTGATTCAACAAGAGACTGTTGACACATCAGTATCTTCGTAGGCTATAACAGACACGTCATCGCCTTCAGTTTTGGATCTCTTCGGGACTTGAACTGTGTTTTATTCAGGATTTTTTATTACTAGGACTTGTGTCATTAATTCTTGGATTATTTTGGGATTTAATTCGCAATACCCTAAGTTCTTTTTTTTCCTCATTTTTCACTTTGTATTCTAGAAAAATAAATTATTTGTTAAATTTTACAAAACTTGTTGTCTTCACTCTTTTCTGTTACTTCTTTTAAGATCATAGACTCGTGACACTAAGTTCAGGCGACGATGGTAAGTGTTTTGTACAATTCTTCCATGGTACGCTATAAAATGTTTGTTTTTTCGTGTCACGTTGATGGTAACTGGTCGGGCATCCGTGAGATAAAGCATCCATTAAATTCGTGGACGATCTTGGGGCCTTCTGAGTCCCAGCTATCCACCGAATATGTTTCAATGGTCTTTTCGCCTCCTCCGTTTCGGGCATGTTGGATCCATTTTTCTTCCTTTTCGCACAAGTAACGTAACAAACGCACAGTTTTGGTCGAATATCGATGTTTTATGAACTCCGTAGTTTGTGGGTGCATGACTGCTAGGGTGTTCTCGGGCATGAATCGGTTGCGATACACTAAGGAGCACGCTTTGGCGATGGTGCAGATATTTTACATGAAAATAACTATTTTCACAATTCATTCGGAGAATTCTATATATCTGGGCTTGTGATAGGACATATAGGAATATTTGGAATTTAATTCACAATAATGTGTCTTTTGAATTTTGTATTGTAGGAAAATAAAATTATTGGTGTCACATTTTCTGTTGCATATTTTGACACAGGACTCATCATGAAAAAATATTGTCATCCGAGTCGACACCGACATGACCGTACGAAAAAAACAAAAAACAAATACCGGATTTTATGAAGTTGAAGTTGGCCTCTGATATAATTCGCCATAATTGAAAACAATATTCAGGATTACTTTTATTTACACGACACAAAGACGCTAACTTCACAAGGTCCTGTTTTTTGTTTGTATTTTTTAAAAAACCGATCACTTCCATTTCGACAGTGCTACAAGCAACATTTACTTAACTTCGAAATTAAAGAGCTACAATGTGCAAAACTACGTACCTCCGAAAATGAAGATTTGACAAGGGAAATGCTCCATAAGCATCGGCAACTTTACACTTTGCAAAAACACCTATTAAAACACCTTTTTGGAAAGAATGGTGTTTCTAAAAGATGTACTAGAATGACTTCAGTAAGTGATGAAAACTAACGAAGTAATTGGCCACGCGTTTGAAACTATAGTACAACTCACATAGCGGATGTATGCGCTCTAAGTCACTTTTTGCAGTTTTAGGTGTCATTTTGGAGAATTTGATTATACATACCTTTAAATGGCGTTTATTCACTTTATTTCTCGCCTTGTCCATCACAACTCTATTGAAGATTATTGTATAAATTCCTCGAAAAATGCTTAACGGCAAATTCAGTGACAACGTACTTCGACATTTTTGGCACAGCCAAGTAAGAGGGGTGGTACCGTTTAAATCAGTTTTTGT
>JAECUM010025026.1:0-13640 GCA_016617855.1 Megalonaias nervosa | reverse complement strand
TCAACTCCTACCCCACCCCAGATAAGTTACATTTGGAGTACATTTACACCGTTGAAATACAGCAGTGGAGGAGGGGTAGCAAGTTAAGAAAATTAAAAAGGTTTCTATTGTTCCTATATGGTTTAGTGAATATCAAATCAACATTGTAGGATATAACACGAGTGTAGACAGCGGTCGGATGGTATCACAGTATCTGCCCCGCTTGTCTTAGATTTAGTCTAAAGTTTTAAGAAAAGCATTGTAAATATCGTTACAATTAGGATCGGATCGTCAAAAGTACAGGCTCCTCTGATTATGCCGCTTAAGCACACATAGGACGACCCAGTATGCTTTTTCCGAAATCAGCTGAAGAATCAGACCTGAAGGATCATGCGTCATCTATGCTTGAATGGATCTTTTTAAAATTGGTAAAACTACTGAGCTTGAAATGAAAATTACAGCACTATGCTTTTAAACGTTCTAATTTCTCCTTTTGTTCCCACCCCACCATGATGGTAATGTCAGTGTTTGTAGAAGAGAAGATAATCACTCATTTTTAAAAACAAACTGGTCAGTGCCAGAATGTTTCATTTGGATGGAACACTCCTCACTACAATATCATTTTCTACTGCATCATTTCCATAGCATGTCTGAACTTACTGTGTACTTAACTAAGTGGCGCCACAGAATGTTAAATGTTAAATGTCAGACTGGTATCCTGTCCTTGAATCATTAAAAATGGTCCAAACTGAGCCAAAGTAGTAACCAAAGTGCATAGAGACTCAATTTCACAGGCATAATCTGCAGTTAAACTTGTTGCTAATGTTTTAATTGGATCATTAAGTCGGTAGGAACCAAATAATTAGATCTGTTTTACACATGTTGTGGGACCTAATTTGTTCATTAATCTGCAGATAATTTGGATGATTAAACACGTTGAAGATATTTCAGAACCATTGGCATTACTATAAATAACATGTCTCATGCTTCAAATGGTATTTATAAATCTTTTAATTAGCATGGACTTTAAGCATAAATTTAGTAATTTATTCGTTCACTTTGAATGATATCTTAAACGAAAAGCAACTTCAATAACTATGCAATTCACATTTGTTCTCATTGTTACCATGCAGTTTAGTTTCGTATTTACTGACTAAAGACATACATTTACTGCTTATCCTTACAAAAAAGGGTTAATTCCTTTACTCATAATCAGCTTGACTGAACTTTCTTCTAATAACATAGGAGAACAGTATCTTGTTACCTCCCGTGTATTTGTTCATGGAGTATCACACTGTCCCCATTTTTATATTTTTAAAAAATCTCATTTTCGCGTATGGCTAAGGATTAAGGATTCACGGTACGGTTAAGGATTCACTAATTTTTCCCGTCTTTTCGCAAAAACAGAAACCCAGGGAAATATTACGTTCATCGATACGTCCTTCTGTCACATTTATATGTCCTTTCTGTACGTCTAGAGTCGTTTGAAATATATTGATGAGAATTGTTATGCTGATGTTTTGTTACTAGGTCTAGAAACTCGTCAACTCAGTGCACTAGACATCGATAATGATACGACTGTCCTGACTTTATAGTGCCAACTTTGATACCGCACAAACTGTATCTCAGATAGGACAGGGTCTACCCTCTCTCTCTCTCTGTCTGTCTGTCTGTCTGTCTGTCTCTCTCTCTCTCTCTCTCTCTCTCTCAGCCACAAAGACGCACATAAACTAAGTAAAACACACACTTCAACAAGAAATTTGCAACATCTCATCTATTATTTGTGAAACTCTTCTTAAATAACAACTGTTTATAACTTTGTAATGAATAATTAGGATTTTGCCTATTAATGTGTAATTTTCATCTGAATCCACTGAGCATATGGAATTTATTATTACTACTGCTACTACTACTACATTTGGAGGCCCCTGGCAATTGTGCTTAAGTCACTGTCATACAGTAAGCATTGTTAGTTTGGGTTTTTTCTACTTTATCGACTTAAACGTACAATTTTGTGTTCAGAAATGTATAGCGGCATATAACGGTTGCCAAGAAAAGTTTATTTCTTGCCATTCTATTTCATCTAAGATATAGATATTTGACTCAACTGTACATACTGAGGAAAACTCATTGACGAATGCTCTGACAATCAATATCAATAATGATTCAAACTCTCATACGATTTAATAGTCATTTTACCATATATTAAAACAATGTTCATTTTCGACGCGTTAAAAAATTATAGATCTCGATGAAAACATTTGGTCCGTAAATTGACCCTTAGCTGAGTAGTTTATTATTTTTAACAGGTCACTCCGATTCACCGGTCTCAGCAACAAATTATCTGATCAAGTGATCACAGTCAATAATATTACTAGGAACCCGTCAGGATATATCCTCAGAAACAAGAGTAGCGATTTTCGTCTTTTGTGACCACACCAATACATGATACAGATTTCTTTCATCTTCAGCTTGACTCAATGAAGCCTATTATCTAGAATTACTTTTTCTCCTAAGGCCTAGTATTGCCTTATATGTTATGCTAGTCCTTGAATTTTCCAAGAGAAATAACCTTCACAATTCACAGAAGCGAATTATTTTATTTTTTCAATCAATACAAACCACGTTGAATCCCAGTACGAACTTATTTTTCCCATTTGTTTTTCCAACTACATGTATAAGCTTTATTGACTTGAATTAAGAATGCGAGTTATGTTACTATTCATATTTTCTGAGCGCACACACTCACACACACACACCAGAACATAAACGGTAAACAGCTGTCATTACTGTAAGACACATGCTACTTGAATCTGATTTGCATAACTTTCCAACACGTTTGAGCATAAAATAAAATGAAAATTTGCTTTTTCCGAATGAATAACGCAAATATGTTATCTCGTAGGTGAAAAACTTCAGTATTTTCACTCCTGGCTTAGCCTCTAGTGAAAAAAAAAAGAGCCTGTCGAACACTGGATAAAATATAGCCTATATTCATTCAATACAAGCAAAGATCATCTATTTTTGATTGGTTAAAACAATCTAACCAGTAAGAACTGTTGTTGCATGGTATACTGGTTTGTTGGGAAATGACTATCTATAAAAATTATATCCCACGTGGAAGTTTTACAGAACTTGAGTTATGACATTTTAGTAATAAAATCGGATTAACGATACTATGAGCTACAATGGTGTAAACTCAGATAAACACAAAATACGGATAAGTTCTGGTCACAGATGGTCAAATAACTCGATAGCTGATTTACTTGCTGATCTAAGATAGATTACATATGTGTGTAGACTTTTGTGACACTTTCGTCAACAGGGCTGATAATGAGTTACATGTACTGTGGACAGTTGGGACAAACTCATCTTTATCCTCCTGATTGTCATTGTAGATCCGAGATGAATCAGTGTAGAGTTGTAACATTTTCAATTAGCAAGACTAATAATAATTTTGTATGCATAACTTGTATTATTCCTGCGGATTAAAAATATAAAGAATTTCAGGCCTAAAATAATTTATGCGAAGACTGGTGTTGGATGTTTAATTACTATGACCTGAGATCAGTTTACAGATAAATTCTTCTTTTTTTAAAAGAAAAACTCTAATAAAATTTCAATAACAAATCACAGTGCAGTAAGAAATAAATATAGGATGCCATTTATCCTGACCTACCATCCAGACAACCCAAAAGTAAGTAAAACCATATGGAAATACTGACCCGTCGTGGACTTGAGTGAAAAACTAAAGTTAATCCTCCCAAGCAAACAAACTGAAGCCAACTATAGACAGAAAAAACCTCAGAGACATCTTAGGCAGGGCAAATTTAATGCTAATCATAACCCAAAACCATCCTGGCACATCTGTGTCATGTGGTGATAAAAGATGCCAAACTTGTTAACATACGATAGAGATCAATATCATATCCTCTAGCTACGTGATGAGCAAAATACTGAGCATACATAATCCAAGCGAAACATGCAAAACAGATAATGAAATTTATCTCATCAGATGCAAAATTTACTGCCTTCAGTATGTCGGAGAAACCGAAGAACTACCTAAAAGGATCAATCCTTACATATCTATTTTGATGAAAAAAGAAGTAGACAGACTTGCAGTAGCAAAACACTTATCTTCCCCAAGTTACGCTTTCAGTGACATCATACTAACTACAATTGCCCACACCCGCAATTGGGTTGTTTCGAAACCACGAAAGAAACTCAGGAATCTTACTGGATAGGCCGCTTAAAGACATTGAATGCAAGCGACTAAAATCAAGAATACTCCTAACAGCACTCATGAGCCAATAATTTTTTTTATCTGTGTCGAGCCCATATTATTCAAAACAAATTTTTTTTAAAAAAATTTCATTCGCTCACCTGTAATTACTTGGGTCTCTGTAGTATATGTTGGCATTGTTATTATAGTTGTTCAAGCTAATAAACCCCAACATCTAAAATTTTCAACAAAACATTCATTAGACATACTTATGTCAAGTTTTGTAAATTCAGCATGTTCTTTTCTGTTTATTGCTGGTCTTGTTTGTTTCTGTATTGTAATGGCCTTCGACAATCACTCAATGATATTCGAAAGCGCCTTGGTTAGGTAAAACGTTTGCACTCTCTATTGTCATATTTTTCATTTCACTCACCACTGCTATCAGCAATCTGCCAAGCCTAATCAGTGTAAAAAGGCATGTATATAATAATCACTGACCTCGAACACCCGCCATGTCATCCACAACGGGCTGCAGCATGTTAAAATTAATTTAAATAACCGAAAAGACAACCAGTCAATTGCAGCCTCTGGAAGCTTGAATCATAAAGGCACTCAAGGTCCACTCTCGCCGATTTCGTCTAAAACATCATTTTCTGCATAGACAACAAAGAAGCACATGCGCTCTTTCTAAGTGATGGGTTTCACATTCTCAAAAACCCCTTGCGGTTGTGTTACACCCGAGACTATGCGACGATGCTGGTTACGTAGAGGAATTTATCTCTAAGAAAGCTAAATTAGCTTAGTATGGAGAACCAGTCAATCAGAGCGCCGAACAAACCAACCTCATTAGTGACATTGCTGCCAGTCTCGACACGGATGATGCTGTTCAGTTTAATAAAAACATTCAAGAGCAAGGAAATGGAAGGTATGTCTCTTTTTTGCATGCCTCAGAGGATCCTCACTGCTTCTCTGCTCATTCAAAGAAAACAATAAGATGGCTCTGGGCCGCTTGGCCCCAGAGGTCTGTCTCTTAGGTGACTCGTTGCAATCTCAAAAATGGCGATGAGATGACTGCCTAGAAATCAATCATAGAGAGAATACATCTCTTCCACCAGATGCAGATTAAAGGACGCAGCTGGGACATTAGTTGCATGTAGAGCCTGGGTTCTATTGCCATATTTCCAAGAAGTTGTTTCACGTCAAGAAAGGACTTCCAGTCAGTATGCACAGAGAAAGGGTGACAGTTTCAGACCTACCATGTATTTGTCAAAAGCTGGGAATTCACATGGAAAGGTCAACAGCTTTGTTAGTGGCACACTGGATTAAAATTGCTGGCTGTTGCCAGTGCAAAAGTAAAGGACTGTTGACACTTGTGTCTTGATGTGGCCTTTCAAAGTAAAGACGTATGAGAGTAACTTGAGCCGACAGTAATAGCTGCTTGAGTAACAGTTGGTCTTTCTTGACTTTGAGGTCAGTGAATGTTGGGACACATTATCTTAATATCTGCACACTGCGCATCCTTGAAAGCCTATGGCTGGTACCAGGCATTCAGCAATGGGGTGTTGCAGGAGCTGTTAATGGATCTAGATTGATGATTGAGCTAAAATACTGTTTGGTCAAAGTCCACTATACTCCATCATCCATGGCTATTGTAATGGGTTTGTGTGAGACAGTTCACTTATATGCTTAACATATGTTGCATCCAGGTCAGAACTTTTGAAAAGCATGCAGTAGGTGCCATGATTGGTAACTAAGTGGATCTTAGGTAAACTACAAACTAGTGAAGGCTCCACCCTGCAAAATCTCTAAAGACTGTTTCTGATCAAAAGTCAGAAGTGGACTACATTTTTTGAAAGCCACAAAAATCATATTAGAATACTCTGATTATGTTAGAAGTTATTCAAAATCCAGAGGAGACGCATTGCTTACTCATGAGTAGTATATGGGGGATACCTTACGGACAATGGGGAATTAACATTACGGGACCTGTTTTGTACCCTACGGACAAGATTTCTACAGACAAAATATCACCCTTGGACACTCTACGGACAATGGGAATTTTGTATAGCGACTAGCACACCCTGGGACTGTATACGGACAATGGGAATTTTGTATAGCGACAATAGGAATGGAACAGTTAGGGTGACGTCACGGTACTGAAGATTGGTAACAATGTAGCAAGTGGCTGATCTGAATACACGTGGCTACTACTCTAGGTAGAGACAAACACAATAGAGACAGAGACAGACATATACTAATACAAGCCCGAGATTTTTATATAACGCATTACCTAGACCTGAAATTATGTTGGCAGTGTTCATAAATTTGCATAATTGTAACGATGCTATAAATAGTTATAATCAAGGAAAAGACCAATGCCAAAAGGATGTGACTAAAAGTAACGCTAAAATTACGAAATTGTCCCAGAATTTAACGGAGACTAAACATGTCCCTGAACATTAGGTTACATTGGTTTAGACTAAAAGTAGTACTAAAATTACGACATTGTCCCGGACTACAGTGGAGACTGAGAAAATCTGGAACATTAATATTCAAATGACTGTGACTAAAAGTAACGCTAAAATTACGAAATTGTCCCAGAATTTAACGGAGACTGAACATATCCCAGAAGATTAAATTATATTTGTTTAGTCTAAAAGTAGTACTAAGATTACCAAAATGTCCCAAACTCTAGTGGAGACTGAGAAAAACTCCGGAAGATTGTAGTCAGATTGCGGTGACTTAAAATATTGCACTAAATTTCCGAAAAATTTAGCGAACTTGAATGGAAACTAATAACTAGCCAGATGTTTTGGTTGTCAGAAATGGCAAAGACAAAGTGTAGCACTAAATTCTGAAATTGCACCGGACTTTAGCGGAGACTGAAAATAATCCATAGATAAATTTTAAAAATGTTACCAAGACTTAAAGTAGTACTGAAATTATTTAAACTCATACCAACCTTCACGGAAACTGAAAAATTGTAAATAAAAAATTAAAATAAGTGATACTATAGCGTCAATGGGAATTAGCATTACAGGACCCTACTTTTTCTACTATAGCGTCAAGATTTATAGCGTCAGTGGGAATTAGCATTACGGGACCCTACTTTGTACTATAGCGTCATATGGCACATCCTGGGACACTATAGCGTCAATGGGAATTTTGTATGGGAACAATAGGAATGGAACAGGTAGGGTGACGTCACGGTACTGGACACTTGCAACAGAGAATAATGTTTTTGTGAGTTAAACATAAATTATACAACAACTAAAAAAAAAATTTTAGGAAAGAAAGAATAAATCGTTCGAGGCAGTGGAGTGGCCCTGAAAAGGGTCTTTGTCGCGAATGCATAAAACACACCATATATACTATTCAAACAAACGAAAGCGAACGCATAAAACACACCACATATACTATCAACACAAACGGATGCGAACGCGTACAATATACACACTACTATCCACACAAACGAAGGAAGAGAAGAAAAAACACTCACACATGTTTACTATCCTCACAAACGAACGAGAATGCATAAAACACACATATATACTATCCACACCAACGAACGAGAATGCAAAAAAAACCCACAACATATTTACTATCCACACCAACGTACGAGAATGCATAAAACACAATATATTTACTATCCACATAAATGGACGAGAATGCATAAAACACACCATATTTACTATCCTCACAAACGAGTGAGAAAGCATAAAACACACCATACTTACTATCCACACCAACGAACGAGAATGCATAAAACATACACATATATACTATCCACACCAATGGACGAGAATGCATAAAACACACCATATTTACTATCCTCACAAACGAACGAGAATGCATAAAACACACATATATACTATCCACACAAACGAACGCGAATGCATAAAACATACACACTATACTATCCTCACAAACGAATGAGAATGCATAATACACACCATATTTACTATCCACACAAACAAACGTGAATGCATAAAACATGCACAATATACTATCCTCACAAACGAATGCGAACGCAAACACACACATACACACATCAGAATGAAGTGAGTGTTTATAGTCACACTACTTCACATTCACCCAAATTGGCAAATTGAATAGTCTCTCTTTTCTAGAGATCTGGTTAGCCCTGAGAAGGGCTGTTTTTTTAGAACTCCAAATGCACCTGGCTAATGATGACATCTCCCAGGGCGGGCACCACACACGCATCGCCGGCTCCAGTCCTGCTCCCAATTTATGCGTGTGGTTGGGAGCGCAGAGGGAGGTTGATTGGCTTCACTATCCCACTCCTCAGTTTGAGGGATAGTGAACACTTGTTCTCTCCTTCTACCATTCCACACCCTGGGATGATGATGCTGACGCCGAGGCTCCTACTCTTGCCTCTGTCTTTCCAATTTCTCCCATGCCTCCTCCTCCCAGGTTTCTCTCTGGGGGACAGCGGCTCTTGGTACTGGTGGCAAAGGCTGTGGCTGTCTTTGTTGTGGAAGTGGTGGCTGTGGAGACGTTGGTGTCCTCACCTCAGGCTTGACCTCACCCAGAGGTCTTAGTATGAGGTGAGGCAGGATCCCTCGCTTCTTTTCCATCTCATCTTCTTTCTTATTTTCCTCCTCTTCTTCCAACTGGGCTGCTTCTGCAATGGCCTCCATAGCCAGCTCATCCAGGAGACGCCTGGCATACTCCAGGTGCATTTGCAGCTCCAACAATTTGGCTATTCTGTTACTCATCTTCTTCCAAGTTAACAGGTCAACGATGGGTAGCCCGACTGACGATCGCGTCACTTATATACTTGAAGCACGGACGTGAAGGAAAACATTCCCTGACACCAAAACTTACCATCACATCAAACGCGCAGACCTAAAAGAAACACTTGCGTTGAGTTTGTTACTTACAAACACAGACATACATCATCTAACAAGACAGAGAAACGAAGTGCTTATAGACACACTTCTATTTTTTTTTTAAACATACAAACACACAAATTTGTTTTGGCAATTGAATTAGTATGTCTTTTCGAGAGTATTGGGGTGTTTTTTGTTGACGGGGAGTGATGCCAATCTTTTTTTACTGTCTAAGATTGCGTCCCCGTCTGGCAGCAGGCTGTCCTATACGATACGGTCTGCTTCAGCGGAAAGAGAAGGAGAACTCTTTGGTGTCCACACGACAGTCGACAAAACCTCCGTCTGGTTCTTGCTGTTGCTGCTGCTGTTGTTGTTGCTGTTCTCTCTGCTTCTGAAGTCTGTATTTCTCTGTCCATTCTTCTTGTTCTTTCTTGATTTCCTCTCTGAAGACCTCTTCTATCAGGTCTTGGGCTATCGCTAACATCCTGACATTCTCTATCTCTTCAGGCTTAGGTATCAGGTTTAGCCTGACACGATGTAAATTGACGTAAGCTTCGTTCAGCTTGGCTAGTCTGGAAGGCATCTTCATAGGTTGACGAGTCAACAGTGCATGGCCAGACTGGAGACCAACCCGCTTTATATGGTTCAAACGCGGACGAGATAGAAAACTTCCCTACTAGGTTTTTTGTTTGGGCCGGAACGCTATGATAGCGAATGTCATGGTGAGGGATAGAGAGAAAGTCAAAGAGCATATATTCACAGTCTTTTTTTTTTTGAAAACAAACGACAGACACATTTTTTAAAACACAACATTTTGTATTCAAGCAATCAACTATTAATAATTAACAAGTAACAATAACATTAAACAAATTATTTTTGACAACGTTGTGAAATCATGTAAGATTTCCATTGATGGAAGTCACGAAGCCATTGTTGTACACTACGTTTCATAGCTAAAGACAAAAGATAGCCATAATGGTCACAAAACCGTCGATCTACTTTCTCATCGTTTCTAGAAGAGTTACGATCAAAATAAGTCACTAAATGTTCTAAAGGATATCCAAGACTCCGATGATGAAGAAAATACACACAATATTGTCCACACACCATGGAATCTGTGCCTTGTAATTTCACATTATTGTATCGTGTCGTCTGAACATTTCTTCTCATAAAGTCAATGATACCATCTTCCAAAGGGGGTAATCCATACGAATCAAAATAATCCACACAATCCTCTTGAGGGAAGTAGATGGCAACCCAGTGAGTTCCTGGGAGCGCACACGACAGGATTCCAAGAAGCAGTATACGAACTATTGTTCAAAAGGTAATAAAGTTCCCAGGTATCCATTTTTTGTTTTGTTGTTTGTTTTTTTCACAGGTAATGATAAGTCATCAATTCAATTCTGACTTTTTGTTTGAAACGCTCTGTCAAGTAGCCGTTTCTTCGCCTTGTCTCCCAACTCTGGGCTAAGAGAGATTCGATGCGATAGATCTCTAGAGTAGTCAGTGGAGGGCAGGAATGATCACGCAAGCCTTTATACCACTCATGCAACACTGCTTCTTCCGAGATGAGACTCCAAGCGTCGTCCAGATACTCGTCCAATTTTTCTTCTTGACTCATTACCAGACATTTATCGTGTTGAATTTGACTGGGATGATCGTTTTGACATCCATAACAATCTGTCTTGGTCAGTTCCGTAATTTTATCCACCAGGTGTTTAGCAAAACAGGACACTAAATGTTGTTCTTGTTCTGGCCGCCTGGACTTGACTACTACCTCGTCCTCTTTGTCTTGGTCTTGGGATTCTGTTTTCACGCTATTCTCCCATTCCATTTCCAAAGATTCTCTACCGTTCAATGAGGGATAGGAGTCTTCCATTGTTTCTAATAGTCTAGAATGACTTCTCTCAAACTGTTGATTTCGATGGTATTATCGAATTCGGCATACAAGATGACGTTGACCGTCTCGGTGAGAGCTTCTGCAAACTGAAGTTCCACACGCAGTTGACCAGATTTTATAGGGTGGAAATGTCCCTCATCGCTGCCTTGGTCTGGAGTGAAATCAAAGGCCCACAAAGTGTAACTCCTACATAATCTTCGTACGAAATGCTGTGCCTGGTGTTGGTTCCTAGCTGTCCGGTAGCTTCGTACAGGGACAAGTACGATCTCAAGTAATTCTTCTGGGCAAAGTTAGGTTCAAAGGGTCTGGTACACAAGGTCTTGCCATCACTTCGATCTTGGACACTCTGTAGTGCTTAAACTGGAAAGGATTTTGATCATTGGCTCCGTTGAGGGCTGCGTTGTTGACGATACCAACGATTAAACGTTTGGGTAACTGTCCTTGGAACAGATGATCTTCTATCTTGGATCGGAGTCCACCAGCAATGGTGAACGTTTTCACTTCTACGCGTCGTATCGGATACTTGGCGGTCGTTCTGCTCAATGTTTGACTGATGTCGTTTCCCGCTTTAGGTAACACTTCTACGCGGCGCACGTAAAGTCTGGCTTCTTGGATGATGGTTTTGTACTCATTGGCATGAGCCATCAAATGGAAAGCGACACTGCTGCGATTGAGTCTCAGGCGAATATCCACTCCGTTGAGCAAATACTTGTCTTGCAACCACATGTCCAAATGCAAACGATCCATCAGTTCTAAATTACGACCTTGCAGGATTTTCCTTCGACGGTTGTTAAAACCCACATTGTGAGGATTGTCATCTACTGTCAGGGCTGTGTCGTTAAACGTGTCTTCACCTGCGGTGTCAGGTTTCCATACCACGCAAGCATCCAGATGAGTGTTCTTGCCCTCTTTTCCGTACGTCAAGAGATTTTCTAGGTACGCTCGGTAAGGGTAAGTATCCATACTGCTGATGACCAGTTTGTTATTCAAGTACAAATCCACTTCTCTGAACAAGGAATGCATGAAATTGTTGACGGGAGCTACTCTGGCATCGGCACCCGGATTGGTGTTGTCGGTTTTGATCACTTTGAGTTTTAGGTACAAGTAACTGCTATTCAGATCGATGTAATCTTCGGGTTGTCCTTTGATTTCAAACTCGATGGAAGCTGAATCCGTCAAAGAGGAGACAGGATGAAATTCGACCCATTGGGATTCTTGCATCGTCATCATGGTGGGTGGCATGGCAAACAGATCCAGTTCCGACTTGGAACAAGCGCAAGACTCTCAGTGCATCATTTTCTCTGATTTAATAATCAAAAACGTCTAACTCTCGGACGATTTTTCTTTTCTTAGTCTTTCGGACGGTTTTTCTTTTCTTAGTCTTTCTAGCTCTAGGGGTGTGAAGTCCTCTTAAGGGGTGTCTTCGTCGTATTTTTTCTGCCTTGTCCTTGCTGTGGCGTCAGGGAAGCAGGAATGCCTGGCTCGGCATCGCCCAGGGCATTTATAGGAGTTTCTCGCCGGCCCAAAATGTCTTTACCCGTTTGAAGCAAGACATTTGTTCCTGCTCTCAAGAAAGCTTCTTTGGGATTTTGTTTGTCAATGATGACATTTTGGAGAAATTCTTTACCTTGCGTCAACGCGGCATCTTTCAAGGCGTGCAATCCCCGTGTCACCATCGGTTTCAAAACGGGAACCACTGTACGAAAAGCTGATTTTAGCATATCACCTAAACCATGTCCTCGCTGTCGAGCGACTCCTCGGTACACAGGATACATGACTGACAAAAAGTTAGAGTAATCGTTTTCGAAAATGGAGTTCACTGTGACTTTCCCTTTGGTGAATGCAATATTTTGTCCCAGATCTCCTTTTATAGTAATGTTGACAGTGTCGAAATAAGACTTAATGACGGGCAAATAATGAGGATGTACAAATTCGCGGTGAACGTGATAGGTATTTCCACCTTCCTCGTCAGCGTTCGTGGCAGAATCCTCTTTGAAAGGAATGACACGCAGTAACGGTACGGAGGTGTGTCCCACCACGTTGTACTCCGCCACATCGGAGTACACAAAAATCAGATTCAGTCCTTGGTTCATTTCTACAGGGAATCTAAAATATTTCGCAAAGTCTAAGTTACCAGTCACGGCTGGTATTTCGTTTGCAATCTTGATCAATTTTGGGTCTCCACCCAAAATGTCATACAATTCAGGACAAAATGTAATCGCCAATACTTTGTCCTCTGAAAATTTCATCATTAGGCGACGAGCTATTTTGTGGTAATCGGTCGTGACACTTTTTCTGGTTTTCTCCAAGGCTTTACCAAACACGTTATTGAACCTGTCAGCAATAGCGTTCACCAAATGTTGACCACTAAAATAATAGCCTGAGAGAATTTTCAACCGATAAGTGGTTCGTTTAGTTTTGGGATCTTGTGATTTCATAGAGTCTGCTGGACTGCTACGTTCATCCAAGTGTTGTTGCACTTGTTCGTCATGAACTTCTGCCGTAAAAGTGTTTTGATTTTCAATGATGTTTTTGATTTGTGTAGGGTGAATTATTTCCACTAAAGCCACTTCCCAATGGGCTTCGTGATCCAATTGAATGGCCTGAGGTAATTTGGCCGTGTAACAGCACAAAGTGTTATTGGGAAACGCCTCCATGGAACTGTCACTGGGCAACGTTAAGAAAA
>JAECUM010025025.1:0-52132 GCA_016617855.1 Megalonaias nervosa | reverse complement strand
AAAACATTTCTTGATTGGTTGTTACGAAAGAATACTGCTGTGATTATGTGCGGCGATAATGGTCAACCACCACCCTTTGTTGGACAGTCTCCACATGAATGGCTGAAGAATAATGTAAATTATTATGAAGAAATAAATGATGATCATAGAGCTATTGATGAACCACTGAAGGAATTTAAAAGACTAATCAGACTACAACCAGACAGAGTACAATGTGAAATAATGCGCGGAGTAATTCCAGAGACTTCTATGAATGATTTTCTAAATTTATGGAATCCCGCTGATTTAATAGTTGCAAGTAGAAAGATAGCTCGTGATGAACTACAGGATAAATTATTTCTGTTACATAAAGAAAAGTTTTCAGATCTACCTGTACCTTTGTGTTATCGCCCCTCAGATACTCGACGACAGAATATTGATGTTGAAATTCCTGGTGCCTTGGTTCCACCAAGGATACAGAATCTTGTCTTGAATGATATTATTTTAGTCGATATTAATGTCGCTGAGAATGCGCTGAATATGAATAAATCACCGTGGACGTTAGGATACGCTATAACGATTCACTCGTCACAAGGATTAACTATAACTGATACTAAAATCTGGATTGTAGATGATCGGATCGAATGGTCAAATTTAGTCTATCTCGCAGTTTCTAGGGTCAGGAGAATATCTCAACTGAGTAGAGTTATTATGAATTTTATAGAAAATAATGATCAAACTGTTAATAATGACGTAATAAGAAAAAACTATCTGGTTATAAGCAGTTTGACAAAAAAAATAATCATGACTTTGATATTGATGTTGAATTTATTATAAAACTAAAACAATTACAGAATAATAATTGCGCAAGTTGCAATTGTAATATGTCATGGCAGTATTCGAATAATAATCCAAGACAATTTACCGTAGACAGAATTAATAGTGATCTCGGTCATACACGTGAAAATGTAATGCTGACTTGTCTTGATTGTAATCGACGTCGAGGCTCTGGACGTTTACAAAATTGAGCTTGGTGGTAATTGTGTATCCTCAGGAATTACTTGTAATTGTTTACGTATAAATCCGCGTTGAGGGGCTGTAGAATCTAGTCTGTATATTGGAGGTCTACCAGTGGATCTAACCACGCTAGAAATTTTATGTGTAGTTACGCTCCAGATAGGATCGGTTGCTCTTTTTTTTACCACCTTCAAGTTCGCCAGGTTCATATAAATATCTAACTGTAACATTACCTAATACTGGTTGAGAGAAAGATTCATGTCGTCCGTAACCATTGGGTATATATTTTTTTTTGATCGCATTAGAAGGTTTCATGGAAGTTGCACGAGTAATTTCATTATTCAACGCAGCTATCACACTCAGTAATCTTGCAACCCATTCACGAGATCTATCTTTGAAGTCAGTAGATATTTCCTTTGCATATTGATATCCGAATAACCGCTCGGCAAGAGTTCTATTAAATCGTTCAACGATTGCCTGATCACGATGAATTTCAGTATGTCCTCGTCTGATTTTAACGTTGTGCTTGTTCATCAACGATGATACTACTCCAAGAAATTCTTTGCCAGGATCAACTTGTAATAACCGTGGCCATCGTAGACCACCACGTTGATAAATGTGCTCAAACGCAGATGCAACTTCAGATGCTGTTTTCGTTGATAATGGCTCCGCTTCTTTATATCTACTCGCAATGTCAATGACAGTTAACGCGTATTTGTACGTGCGTGATTTTCGTCCACGTGTTTTAATGGTATCGTGTGGTAAAAACAAAATATCTGCTTGATGAACTTCATTAGGGACACTAACATTAAAATGCGCGTAATGAATTCTTTTAGGTGGACTTAGGAAGATTTGCCATATTGCCTGTCGTGCTAACCATGATGCAGCGACATTACGTGAAACTTTTGCTGCTTCGGCAAGTTTACTAATCGCTGCCTTACCTCTCCAGAATCCTCTCGGGGAATAATAAACAGATTCCATTATGATAGTTACATAATTAATTGCCAGCCCCTAGCACCAGTTTACCTTTCATAGCAGTTTTTACTAGAAAACTAGCTAATTTTTCTCTGAGAGATTTATTAGGTATAGAATTTAACGCGTGAATCAATTTCACATCCGCAAGATGTCGGTGTTGCAAATCCTTACTTTTATACACGACATCGTGAACGTGACACGCTTGATCGATCTTATTTACTGGATACTCTCCTGGTTTTGGATGATCTTGATCATCGAGTCTGATATCAAGTCGAGTTCCAGGACCACAATAATTATATCCGGGTAAATGTTTCTCACCGGGATATTTAGCCCATGGTAATCCTGGTAATTTTCCTAACGAAGCAGCGATATCACCCCCACCTGTTTTTGTTGGAATAAATTTATATTTCTTGGTGCCACATTTCACACACTTGCCTGTAAGTGCACGTCTTTTATTTCTTGTTGTTATTGTCGTTAATTCAGTAGTATCGGTAGGTGTTCTGCATCGAACACAATATAGACTCATATTATTTATTATATGGATATAATTGACTTTTCTGCGACACGAAAACAAGAACCAGTAAAACACCATCCAGCGCTTCCGAATTCTATCAGAATGATTATAATAGGCCCATCTGGAAGTGGGAAAACGCAATTACTGCTTAATCTGATAATGCGATGGCTGAAGTGGGAAAAATTATATTTAGTAGCGTCATCTGTAGATGATCAGCGATGTTACGAAGTACTTAAAGATTTTAATGAAAACGCATAATCGTTACATGAAGACAATGTCATAGACTTTATTACTGATATTGATGAAGCGCCATCTGTAGATGATCTGGATGGATTCATTAATAATTTAGTAGTGTATGATGATGTTATGCTGGACAAACAATCAAATCCAGCTAGAATATTTTCACGAGGTAGACATAAAAATACAGACATGATTTATGTTACACAGAGATATACACAAATTCCAAAAGTAATCAGAGACAACTGTAACATTTTGGTTGTGTTTAATGGCGTAGATAATCATACGCTGCAGAATATTTATTATACTTGGTGTTCAGGCGACATGGACATGAACAAATTTTAAAATTTCTTTTCAAAAGCACAAGCTGCTCCATTTGGTTTTGTAACGATAAATTTACACGATCCTAGGTCAAGATATCGCAACGGACTTGATATAATTTTTGGATAAAAATCATAGCAGCAGTAGAGCTAATTTAGCTGAGTGTGGTTCTCCAATACTCATTATTGACAATATCTATACTGGCTGTTTAATTTATAGCAGCAGTAGAGCTGTTGAAGGACATACGCGTAGTGACCAGATTGTGAAAAAATCTGGTCAATTAAAGAAGGTTTCATTATTAAGGCAAAAATGTTTTTTTAAAACCCTCGTAGGAACCCTTAATTTTCAAAAATAAGGTCTCTACAAAGTTGTAGGGTTCACCCTCTCTGCTGCTATAAGGAAGTAAAAAGCGCAGTATATTTCACCCTGGTTTGAACGGGCCTCGAGTACTGCTCAACCGTGTGGAATCCACATAATACGAGTACTGCTCAACCGTGTGGAATCCACATAATAAAGACCTAATAAATATGATAGAGATGAAACAACAGAGAGCTACTAGATTCAGCACCAATGGATACCGTAATGCTAGCAGTGTCACTTCTACGTTCAACCATCTCCAGTGGGAATCGACTGAATCCAGACGAAAAGGCCCAGCTGACCATGTTGTACAACTGGGGTCTTAAACACGCGGGCTGCATGTGGCCCGCTAAGCCGTATCCTGTGGCCCGTATAATGATTAGCGTCACAATATGTCATGAGAGATAACAAAGGTGGTGCGGCCCTTGGGCCATCGAAAATGCCCTCATGCGGCTCTCCGGATGGTGCGAGTTTGAGACCCCTGTTGTACAAGGTAGTTAACAAACTAGCTGATATACCAGTGGACAAATACCTGGCCCTAGCGTATAACCAAAGTAGGGAAAACCACAGGAATAATTTCCAATTAAAGTCAGTATCAAAGGTCAGCTTTGTCCCACGCACAGGGGCTTGTATCGTTTTCCCACGCTACTGCTCGGCATGGCCATGATCGCGCCTGCTTAATATGCAAGAACAACGCGCTGAATGGAATACTCCCTTCTCATTGGTCAACTGAAAATAAGTTATAAACAAATGATGGACGTCATTTTCTTTTAACCAATGGGAGGACAGTATTCCATTCAGCGGGATTTTCATTTGCATATTAAGTGGGCGCGATCATGGCCATGGCGATCAGTAGCGTGGGAAAATGGTCTGGCATTCCTTAAAGATATGACATTAGCCAAACTTCGGATACGCATACAAAGTCGAATGCTTGAGCTAAACATCGGTACCAAATTTATTACGCTACGCGAAATGTAGCTTGAAATATCAGCGTTTATTCTTAAATAGGTCGCGCGAGAAATGAGAGAAGTGTCCTGCCTTGTAGTTATTATGTAGTACATGTATGACATGTAAGTTGTAAGCAATGATACGAGCACCTGTGGTCCCACGTACTTGGAAAAAATTACTATCAATAACTGCAGAAGTTCCTGACATGGTATCTCCCAAGTAGGAGCTTTCCAAAATCACATTCAAATGGACTAGTCACCTGCAAGCAAGACCTAATGATTCTCAGGGTTATGCAGGTTGAGGTTCATTATCTCATCGCCGCTACGGTAGCCGGACTAATCTGAGTATGAAGGGACGAAAATGTACACAGACACTCTTTTACTTATTTCTGCCTTTCCTAGTATTACTCTTCTGACTGTCCTATCGCTACAGTCTTTACTTTATCTTTGACCACGCACCACCCGTTGCCTAATGGTCAAGTGTGACCAGGGCCGTACAGAGCAATCACGGGCCCTGGGGTCAGAAACACCCGGGCCTCTCCTAGTTCTTGTTCAAACAAAATTGTCTTTTATAAATTTAAAAAGTGTTATTCGGCCCGGGCCCCGGGGATATCTCCCCTCTGCCCCCCTCCCCCCTTGTTGGCCCTGAGTGTGACTGTCAACTTATTTATAGAGAATGAAAAGGTGATTTCCCCATGCGAAAGATGTTGCAAACACGTCGGTTCCCTAAACTCTACTGTTTGCAAAGTGACAGTCCGCTATTAGTGTCCATAATGAACGTTACAGCCAATAAATGCCATAGACTAACACAGAGATGAATACGGTTGTCTGAGTAACGTATACATAGAATACAGCAGTTCCTGGGTAAAGAATACTTAGATGAATACGGTAGTTTCCAAGTAACGATTACATAGATCAATATGGCAGTTTCTGAGACGTATCGCCCTTCCCGCTCACCACAAACAGACAAACAAGGATACATTGACATTCTTGCCGAATCAAGGAAGCAATGCTTGTAGGCATACTGCCCAGGAGTTAATGCCGTCTTCTACGTGCATACATCCGCACTAATAATTTCAGCCAGACTTTGTGAACAGTTTATTCTTAGCAACACACAACGAATCTCCTCCCGAAATTTGTTGTCCCACACAATGGTTGTAGACCCGTTGACACTTAGACCTATGCCAACTTGTGAAGGAAGACATTCTTCTCTTAGCGATAGACTACACCATCCCCCGTTCACCGAAATTTTACGTCTATTGCCCACAATATCCCCCCCCCTCCCCGGGGCAGGTCAATTGGTGAGCTTTAACGTGGCTTCTCTTCCCATGCTTGTTTCTCTCGCACAGATGTACCTATACATAACACGAAGGCAGCGAAAGGAGAAAAATATTGATAAAAAACCAAAAACAATAACAACAGGGTCCCTGTCCCCTGTGATAGACTAAACGTTTTGCATTTTTTTATATCCATGATGCCGTATGTTCTTTAAATTGGTAGAGGGGTACAGACAAATGTGAAAGTATGCAAATACTACAAGAGCTACAATGTGGTACTGAGTAGTCATCAAAGCACTTAGTAAAGAATATACAATAAAAATTGCTGTTATTAACTGTTAATTTTTATTAATAACCATATTATTTTCAGCGATATGAGTGACAGTAAAATTTTACCAAAGAAAAACCTTTTACATTTTACGGTTTATGTTACGGGGTTTACCTTTGTTTGATTTCAGTATCAGTGGTTAAAAAAGTTTATATATATATATATATATATATATATATATATATATATATATATATATATATATTTCAATGTAGTTCTTTAACTAAATGTCATAGAAGAATAAATACTGGATACTAAAGGACAAAATACGAAATTCGGACACTAAAATAAGTCCATCGGGAATAGCAGTCAGGTAGTCAACTGTACAGGGGAATAACTACCATATATCAAGAGTATGCAAATAAAGGGGCCCGCGATTTATTTTCTTACACTATAGATTAGGCAGCGGCCCATCGGGTCCTCGCTAGCTAACAAACGATGTTACATCATGTCATACCTGCATGAAATGGATAGTGAAATGATTTATTTTCTGAGATAATGCGAGTATTGTATTCGTTAAGTCTTCAATCCGTTGAAAAACGAGATGAAACTACAGCGTTGATTTTAAAAAAAAAAATGGTTCTCGCCATTTGCATTGCTAGTCACAAATCTCGTAACCTACATGTCCATGATATCAGAGGTCTAATAGCCACGCGATATCATCAATAAACCCTCTTTCCGACGTTTTTGTACAAAAATACGAAGCCATTAAATGAAAGTCACACACTGTTTGTAAAAGAACGAAAGGACACACAATTCTCAACATTTGCTGGGCCGGTACTGATCAGGACCAAGGTGGCGAAGCTGTGTGACGCTGCGGTTGTCTCGGTAAAAAAAAAGTGAAGAATTCGCGCCAGTTCATAACGGCGGCGCACCACGTGACATGAACTACAATCATCGAGATGTGGGCGTACCGCTGGGCTAGGTACACTTTGTCGATGTTTTTGTGCCTCCCTCGGATGAAGAGGCTGGTGGGATTCGTTCGTCCTTCCAGCATCACATCATTGTAAATGATAACGTTGTTACTGTGTCAGTCAAAGTTGTCTGACCCTAAGGCGTCATCGACACTAGGAAAGAACGTTAACAAGTCTTCCACGGCGGCGTCTTCGTGCTGCGGATCTGGTGGCCCCTCACCTAATGGAGGATGAAGGAGAAGTTATTCTGGCACTTTATCTGCAAATGCTTAGGTCTTAGGCATTTTATCAGCAAATACTTAGGCCTTCTCTGCGTGAGGCTCGGGAGGAATGGCTTATGCTGAAGGTCAGGCTTTGACTGTTCATATACTCTTCAAACTCTTCGTCAGCCTCCACCTATGTTTGGATTTAGCTATAAGATCGGTTCGTGATCCCAAAGGGTTCGATCTTTTTTTTTTTTTTGCGTGTCTAACAAAGAGAGATAGAGAGGGGGAATCCTTGTCTCACTATATACACCTATCTGATGTTTTTGCAACTTATGGCTGCATTGGTGTCGAAACAACACTCTTCTCTGCGTGAGGCTCGGGAGGAATGGCTTATGCTGAAGGTCAGGCTTTGACTGTCAATATCTCTACATCCTTGACCCTCTGTGACTCTACTTTGTCTGCTGGCAGAATAGGGTATATCTTGGGGCGTTGGCCCACGCACTAAGCGATAAGGACTCTCTTATGGTTGTCTTTAACTTTCACACCACCTTAGTATAACTATAGAGAGTGACCTTCCGGAAAGTCACTCGCGTCGTAGATGTCGGCGTCCTCTGCCATCTCTCTATATCTTTCTTTTCCACCTCCGGCAGCACAGTATCTGCATCGGAGTAATAGATGGGCCTTAACATTCTAAAGCGCCTTTATCCGGTTGTAATAAAGTGATACATCAAATATTTTGATATTTCAGGTGCGGCCTGGTTTGTTTACCGGGCCATGCTGATAGTAGGATAGCCATTTCTTTGGGATAATCATGGACTCTGGAGTAGGAGGTACGTCACCATGAGCATCGTGCAGCTTTTCCAGATAGTCAAAGTCCACCAGCAGTATGTAGACCTTAAGGGCGTGATATGCTGCTTAAATCAATCTCTTCGGGATTGTCCCAGTGAAAGCCACATGTGTAGGTTCTGCATCATGGCCTATCAAACAAACGTTATTGGAATCCAGATAGATGATACAAGTGGTGGGCTGAGAGGGTTCATAATCTGGGCACATGGGGTTGTTAGTCTTCACATATCACTACTGACCATGAATGTAGCATACTGAGTCACTCTCTCAACAAAAGTGCACAATGATCTCTGTAAGTAACTCTAGCTCTACATCTGTGGCTTTGATAAGGCATCCCAGTTCATACCTGAGGTGCTAAAGTAGCGAGAAGAATCTATGTCATATGCCTATATGGAGGTAACCCGTAAGGTTTCAAATGACATCTGCCAAAGATGCACGTCTGTCTTGGGATAATGGTACCAATCGTAGTTCCTCAGGTTGTGGAAGATAATGGGGACTTGAATTTTTTTCTTGGCTTAGTTGTAGCTGGCGGTCACAGCTTTTTATTGGTGGCTCACCAGTATCAGCCAGTGATGTAGCAGTGATCTCTCACCCAGACATCCGGCAGGCGCTCTTGCCAGACGTGACAAATCTTAGTCTCTTCAAATGCTGTGATGTAAGGAATCGTCATCGCAAGGGGGGGGGGGGCTGATTCCTCTCGGTGGTATATAATCTCTTGTTCCATGCTTTTAATCTGTTAAACATGGAATCATGTCCTCTCTATACCAACCGATTGATTTCACCGTCACTATTTTTAATGATATAGCAGAAGCCATTTGGCCACTGGCTGGAGATCTTAAAAACATATATGTGGCTCAGTCTCTTCCCTTTCCACAAGTACATTTAGAGCCTTGAAATCTGCATAGACAAAGAGGGGGTTTGCCATTTGATCAAAGAAGTACCTAAACTTATTCTTTCCCGATTCTGGTAAGAAAAGTCTTCTGAGGTTTATATACCATGGCCGTTTTTGATGCGACTCTCAATTGGCAGCTTTTCACATTCATTTTTGCTATTACCTATATAGGTCTTTGATCCATATTTAGTGTTGCCCATCATCTGTGGTCAGTAGTAGGAGTTTGACGGTCTTGTCCAGAACTTTATCAGAGATGCATACAGGCCAAGTAAGCATATACATCCAAAGATGTTAACAGCAATGGTTGAGTTAAGGTTATTAAACTTTGTACTGTGTTATGCCTTTATCGAAAGACTAAGCTTGTCAATTTATAACCTTGCCTAGTATTTGATGTACTTGCTGGTATGCGAAAGTTGATGGTCATCTAAAGGATAGAGAGCATAAAGGATGACCCATTTAAAACATCTGGTGTCATTATTTTCTAAGCTGAGGACGGCCCATACCTCGAAATGGATGGTACTGCAAAATGTAGAACTTAATCTCCTCACACAGCACTAACCACCAGTCTAGGCCCAAACACTTTCCACCCACTCCTTAATCTTAGCTATGGCCATAAGGATCAACTCAGCGAGGTCATTGGCCCATAGCGCCACTTCTAAAGAGCTATCTGACAAGTAGACCAGCATGGAGATAGTATCCCCTTCTGCTGTAATCTTTTAAACACATTTCTATCCGATCTCGTCTCAAAATTTTGATCAGGCTAAGAGTCAGGACTGAGCAACTTGGAAAGGTCCACTTGTAGAGAGGATGACGTCTTGGTATCATGGCTTGATAGTTGACAAGAATGTTATTCTTACCAGAACAGCCATTTTTTTGTACTAGGGTTAGCAAAGGGTTTGGGAGAGGGGTCTTTGCTTCACTGGCAGCATTTCCACCTGGCCTGTTATTTTGCTGCTTTTGGATAGTCTCAGAGCAGGCATTGATGGCTGCTTAGGAGTAGACTTGGTGACTGTCTTGGAGCCAATGTAGGCTGTTGCTGCCAAGGGGCTGGCATGCGGAAAGGGCCTTGGTCTCAAGCTCAAGAAGGACCTTCCTATGCAATCAGCAGGCTTTTAGTTTTCTGTCTCAGCTTGTCAGTCTGGTGTCAAGATGTACAATGTTTGCATATGTGATGAATGGCAAGAGCACCTGCTCCCCACTTCCAGCAGGTCAGGAGTTGGATCCCATCTCTATATCTCTGGGCGTGAACAGCAAAGTAGACATTAAAGTATTTCTTTCCACAGGTAGTTGTATGGCCTAAGTGTATCCAGGTGCATGTCCAGGTTCCTTTACATCCCATGGTTTATCAAAGGAACCTAAATCTCTGATTAGATAATTTGACAGTAACCACTTATTACCATTGACCTCACATGTTGTCATGGAGACGGAGACTCCCTGGCTATACATTTACTGGGCTTACATATAGGATGTAGCTACATACTTTATGTTATATCCATCTCCAAGCATGTACAGCATTTGCTGATCACAAACATGTCATTACCATCAGCAGCTGCCATATTTTTAGCTTTCCCCTAGAGATAGTGTCTGTATGAGTGTGTCGGTGATAGTCGCCCACCCTGCTATGACTGCAAGGAAGATATTATATGTCATTTTAAGTTCCAAGTTATATGATAAGCACTATAGTTTAATTAAGTTAATTTTAGAATTAAAGATGAACACTGCATAACGAAGAAATTGACCTTACGCGAGATGATAGATTGCTCTGCCTACCAAATCATGTGACGTGACCACCTGTTTACCTCCAACAAACATACAGTATTTGGCAAATAAAAATGTTTCAGTTTAAATGAGATGTTTATTAAAAACGATTTGTATTATTCTTAAAAATGTAAAATTACAAAGTTGCATAAATTATACTGCAGTAGACAATATTTATATTTGTAGTTCAAGTTCGTATAATAACCTAAGTGGGTTTTTTCAGTAAATAATAAAATTTTAAAGCTGCTCGAGACCTTATTCATATAAATGGAAATTTGCTGCAAAAGATGCTAATGTATTTAGTATATAATCTATTAATTTTATCTGGATTATGTTTATGCTGCCTTGGAAGTAAATGAAAAACAAATTAATAATAAAATCGTAAATAATTACTGTTTTAAAGTACTGTCGCACATAATTTTAAAGTTCTACCGTGTTCGTCAGATGGAATTTTGATCAGTGATGTCTGTTGAAGTAAACATGTAAATGCATGCTTAATATATTGGACAATATTTACCTGAAACCATTATTTTGGTATTTCTTTATTATTACATTTTTGTATTCCCACCCCTCCTTCAGCCAAATGAGGAAGTAAAGAGTCATTCTAGTGTCTGAAAGATCGAGACGATACATTATTATTTTTGTGACAATCCAATATTAAAATGTAAATTTTCAAACTTTAAAATAGTACAGTCTGGGGTTCAGTCCTTCCTATACAAGAAAATAATGTACATCAAAACCCGAAATTTAGGGAGTTCTCCATCCATATTTTAGAAACATTTATTTTTACATGTATTTTTTCAATTTCAATTTCTTTGTTTTTTTCTTCAAGCAATCAATGGGACATGCTTTCTACATATATTTATGCAAATAAACATGTTGTAATTGCCATCGTTTCCATATTCAGCTGATCATACACACGACCACAAAAAAAAAACTTCTTCAAAGTTTTGTTTATGTTTCGTGAAAGGAATAAATCTAATTCCTCAATTTAGACAATCTGGGTATCGACTGTCAGAATTACAAGGCTCCCACTGATTTCTTTTCACCCTTATCGATGGAGAAATCAACAAATCATTGCAAAATTTGTAAATACTTATCATAATCAATTCATTATTGCCACAAGCAGCTTGTTGGAGGAAAATGGCGGATGAAAGCAATGCCTGGAGGTGTGTCTAATTTAAGCTCACTGATTGGTTAATTGATCAGCATGATTGACAAGTGGCAACAGGTCAATTGGCAATCATCCTGTTCAACTTTCTACAATTGGCACCACCTCCCACAAAAAAGTTATCACTTAAACTATAAGTTAATAAAGCTGGATGCTAGTTCTTGAAAGTTAAAGGTTGGAAAAGAAAAGAAAACAAATGAACAAAGGCAAAAGAAATCTGCACAATGAAATATAATACAATTAGGCAACAGATAACATAAAGTTGCTGAAACAACTTTGTCACAATCTTTACAAGTTGCAGAAGACAAGACAATTTACATAAGGAAAAAAGATTATTGCATTATTTCCCTTTAAATATGTATAATTGATTAAATATTTATTAATTAATGAGGACTATAAATAGCCTTACCATTATGAATTCTTAGATCTGTTTGACAAACAGTGTATGCAATATTTCCTCGTAATGGACATGCCATTTAGAACTAATGTTGAATTATGCCCCTTTATACAATTATTGTGCAACGATGTTAAGACTGTAAAATTGTATATCAGACTTCAAATTAAGAAATAAACTATTGAAATTATTCATTATCAAACTGATAAATAAATACTTCAAAAGAAAAAGCACAAGGAATCTAATCTTAGTCCACTAGTCAAAAGTACATTCAACACGTTTCTTTTTCTTGTATTAATGGTGTTATAACACTCACAAACGGGTTTTTCAAACCATCATCTATTAAACCATAGGCCATATTGTTTTGTTTTATAAAAACAAATTTACGTATTTAAAATTTATTCATACCATCTTTGTAATTGATAATAATATTTAAAAAAAGATTTAATAGAAACAGCAGCTACAATCTTCATGAACATGGTAAATGGCTGACATTTTCATGTAGAAACAATTTTTCTCTGTTTAGTGTCCTACCTTTTAACATTTAAATTTATACGCTTTTCCCTCCCCTAAGTAAAAATCACTGGCAAAACTGGGAACTGGTCTGTAATGTAGGAGAAACGCTATTATGCATAAACTATTTTCTTTGAGTTATTTTGACTTTTGATCCCCAAATCCATAGGGTTCTTCCTTACACCAAGAGCTCCACAAAATCTGCTAAATGCATATGGTGGACAACACAAGTTATTGTGCCGAAACAATACTTATTCTTTCAGTGACCTTGACCTTTGATCTAATGACCAGCTGAGATGAATCCTCAAGTGCAAGCAATGAAAAAAAGCAATGGTAACTATATGGTGGACAAGGAAACCCTTCATCTTGTTTTCGTATTGATTACTTTGACCACTGACCAATTCTAACTAGTGCAAGCTATCTACTTAGTTGTATCATTATAGATGGTGAACCGAGTTTTGTGCAGAAACACAATTGGTAATTGTGAGCCATCATAACAGTGGAAGAATGCATTTCTCTCCAGATTCATTGCTGGTTATCATATTTCTTATTGATATTGTGGTTATTTATTTAGGCATTTATGACTGAAACTATGATAGCATGCCATGAAGTGGTATTTGATGCTTTTGCAACGTAACTATCACACCACATCCGAGTTTTCTAGGCTGAATATTAGTGAAAGATTAAATGAAACTATTAAGTATTTAATCTTAATGTAAACAAAATTATGCACGATGAATGTCACTTATTTTCCACAGCTATCTTTGAGGTTGCCATGAAATTTAATAGCAAAACTATCACTACCGTACAAATTGGTCTTTTTTTTACTATTCTTGAAAGTTTCACTAGTATTTATTTTGCTTTACATCAATCCTTTTTAGAAGATTAGCTTTTCAACTTGCATGTCCAATTGTCATCACAAGCATACAGCTAATCTCTCTCACATGCACAAATACACAATACAGATGATTCATAGTCTTTCCATTAACTGTTGATTAAATCTAAAATTTCTTTACTTCAATACATAAGTGCACGTTACAATAGAGACTGCTACTGCAGATTCGCAAAACCCCACTGCTTCTTGTACTACTGCAAACCATACATGTCCATGACATACATTACAAGTATGCATTTCTTTCGGCTTTTTATTCAGTTGTTGTTCATGCAACTTGTAATACAAGAGATAGAGCCATCATGATCTGTATCTTGTGAAATTTTATTGTTCATTTTTGACACATTTGATTCTTCCAATTTAGAATCCCCCAAAATCTGACATGGAGGTCCCTGACTCTCCATTATAAATTTATATTTGAGAGTCGTTTGTGTTTCTGTGTGTATTATATATATATATATATATATATATATATATATATATATATATATGCAATAAACTGATGATGAGGGGCCCCGAGTGGCCGAGTGGTCTAAAGCGCTCTCCGTTACGGATCACTGCCATCTCACCTCTGTCTGCGTGGGTTCGAGTCTCGGATTCGGTGAATGTGGATATGTGAGAAAGCTTGCCAGTAGCTTCTCGTGGGTCGGTGGTTCTTTCCGCAGATTTCCCGGTTTCTTCCTCCACCATTAATACTGGCCGCCATGTATAGCCTATCATGTGCTGAAAAATGGCGTTAAGCCCCACAACAACAACAACTGATGATGAACAGTGCAAAACTAGTATCTAACTAGCCTGAATGCTTTTGACTCCTAAAGAGTCTTTTTCAAAGGCATATACAAAACATAGACAAAACAAACAAATAAAACACAAAAACCGTAGTGTTTGCAAAACTCTACATGGCTGTTTCTACAGGAATTAAACCTTTAAATGTATTATGTCTCAACCAGCCTATATCAACTTGTTGTGGATACTGGAAAATATTTGTATTAATCTAGAAATCGATTAGCTATAGCGACATCTATTACTTTGTGTACATTTATGTAAGCACAAATTATATCCTGGATATTTCATTCTTATAGTAGTAATTGAAGGCTACTAAGAAAATTTAGAAAAGTTTTCAAAAAAAAATGTGTCGGCTGCAAAGGATAATTCCACTTGTGCATGGCTGTCTTTTTCTAGTCTTCTTGGTTAAACCGCTTGGTTTCAATGTTCTAAGGCAGCGTATCCAATAAGATTCCTTTTCCTTCCTGGTTTCGGAACTCAACTTGGGGTTGTTAGCAATTGCAATAAGTGTTATATCACTGAAAGTGTGGCCAGGGGAGGAGAAGTGTTCTGCGGCTGGGCTTCTGTACAGCTTCTTTGTCATCCAATCAGATCTATCAAGGTTGATCCTTTTGTGTAGCTTTTCAGATTCTCCGACATACTGAAGGCTACAGATCTTACATGTGATGAGATAAATTACATTCTGTTTTGCATATTTTGTTTGGACCATGTATGTTTAATTTTTCTCTAGTCACTGTGCTAGTAAATGTCCTGGTCTCTATCATATGTTGACAGGTTTTGCATCTTTTATCACCACAGGGGCCAGATTGACTAGGATGGTCTTGACTAGTGATTGCCGTTAGCTTCGCCCTGACTAGGATGTCCTTGAGGTTTTTTGGTCTCCGGTAGGCTACTACAGGTTTGTTCGGAAGGATTAGCTTTAGTACGTCCGACGATTCCACGATGGGCCAGTGTTTCGTTATGATTTTACCTACTTTGGGGTTGTCTGGATGGTAGGTCAGGATAAATGGTATCCTATCAGCCTTTTCCTTCTTTCCATATTTTAGTAGGTCATCGCGGTTTGTTTGTTCAGCCCTTTGGGTTGCCTCCGCAATCTGGTCTTTGTCGTAGTCTCGGTAAATTAAATGTTTAGATAGCTCTTCAGACCTTTCCAGTAATGTTTCATCGTCGGAGCAAATTCTGCGTATCCTCAGTGCCTGGCTATATGGAATGTTCCTAATGTAGTGTTTTGGATGAGAGCTGGTTGGGAGGAGATACTGGTGTTTGTCGGTTGGTTTCGAGTAGATGCCTGTATGTAGTTTGTTTTCCACCAGTCTGGTTGTTGTGTCCAGGAAAACGTGGTTTGAGTTGGAGATTTCTGCCGTGAATTTTATCGAAGGATGGAAGTTGTTTGCCTTTGATATGAAGTCATCCAGACTTTCTCTTCCATGTTGCCACTTCATTTCTATATCATCAATAAAGCTTACCCACTGGTATGGTGTAAGTTCAACCGATGCTAAAAGCTGACCCTCCAGTTTTCCCATAAAAATGTTAGCATACGAAGCGGCCATTTTTGTACCCATTGCGGTTCCATTGATTGGGAGGTAGTTTTCTTCATTAAATTCAAAGTTATTGAATTTTAGGACAAGTTCCAGGAGTTGGACTAGGAAGTGTGTGGGTGGATTGTTTACAGTTCTTGTTTCCCATGCTTCTCTACACGCCTGTATCCCTTCGTTGTGCGGTATGTTAGTATACAAAGATGTGACGTCCAAGGAAACAAGTAATGTATCTGGCAGTAATGGTTCACTTGCTTGCTTTTTATGAGATAATCTGTCGTGTCCTGAAGATATGATGGTAATTTGTGGACATGTGGTCTCATAAAATGATCTAAATATTCTGATATCCTTTCTGTGGGATGCCCGTTACCGGAGATTATAGGTCTGCCCGGGTTTCCTTGTTTGTGGATTTTGGATAGAAGATAAAATATACCTGCCCTTGGATTTTCTGGGCTTAAGTAGTTTCTCGTTTGCTGGTCTATGTGCCCGATTTGGTACGCCTCGTCAATAATATTAGTGATGGTTTTTGCATATTCCAGTGTTGGATCATGGTCTAGTGTTTGGTAGAACCTAGCGTCACTTAGTTGTCTACTTGCGTCCCTAATTCATAACGACAACAGCGGAACCCTTATCTGCAGGCTTAATTATGATGTCTGTTCTGCTTTTCAGTGAGTGTAGGGCATCTGTTTCTTCTTTTGTCAAATTAGAGTATTTGTTAGTATGGTTGATGTATCTGGAAGTGTCATTTTCAACTGAGTTGATAAAGGCTTCTATATTTAGAATTGAACTTTTTGGTGGGGTCCAGTTACTTTTCCTTCTAAATATTGGTTGGTCGCAGCTTATATTTTCCTTTGATTTAATTTGCGCTTACATAAATGTACACAAAGTAATAGATGTCGCTATGGCTCATCGATTTCTAGGTTAATACAAATATTTTCCAGTATCCGCAACAAGTCGATATAGGCTGGTTGAGACATAATACATTTAAAGGTTTAATTTCTGTAGAAACAGCCATGTAGAGTTTTGCAAACACTACGGTTTTTGTGTTTTATTTGTTTGTTTTGTCTATGCCTTTGAAAAAGACTCATTAAGAGTCGAAAGCGCTCAGGCTAGTTAGATACTAGTTTTGCACTGTTCATCATCAGTTTATTGCATTTATCTCAATCAATCCCCGACACATGATCCCTTGCTGGATTCAGTGGACTTGAAAGGGCTATTATTCGCCATATGATTTGTATTCTTTATTGATATATATATATATATATATATATATATATATATTCATTCTTTCAATATAATGGAATTTTGTTTGCATTATCCAAACTGAAAGTACCATCAAATCTATCAACAAAATTAAAAAATTAAGTCAGTCTAACATATACTGCTATCTTTCAAAAAAAATTCAGAGATGGATGTTATATTCAGTAATGCTTTATGTTCTGCTAGTTTTATACTCTGCAGTCTTATTGGTTGGTTCCTATGGGTTTAGCACCATTTTTCAGTACATATCGGCTATATACGATGGCCAGTATATCTGGGGAAGGAAGAATCTGGAAAACCCCCATGATGAACCACCAACTCACCGGAACCTACTGGCAAGCTTTCTCACATTCCCACACTTGCCCAGCCCAAGATACTAAATTGGCCAAGCCCAAGATTCAAACCCATGCAGATAGAGGTGAGATACCTGTAATCTGTAATGGCAAACTCCTTAGACCAATGATGGCCCCTACCTGCAATCTTTTCAGTGTGTATGTATGGATGTATATATGTGTGTATATATATATCTATATATATATATATATATATATATATATATATATATATATATATATCTTTTAATTCATGTTTATTCATCTAGTTTTGTGGAGTTTAATATCATTTTTCAGCAAATACATGAACTCCAGGATATTTTGTGGAAGAACCACCAATCCAAGGGAAGTTGCTGATAAGCTTTCCCAGATACCCATATTGGCTGAGTTGAGACTCAAACCCATGTGGAAAGAGGCAAGATGTGTTAGTGATCCTCTGTGTTTGTATGTACTGCATTCTTCAATTACATAACTGCCCCCATTTCTTTCATCAATCCAATATTCTTATACGCTCTCAAAGTATGTCATTTCAATCTTGTAGTCAATGTTACAGTTAGTCTGGCATTTTCTCATGCAGACATAACATAAATATTTTTAACTTGTCAGATTTTAATCATATTATTTGCACAAATACAAGATTCAATTACTTTGAATTCCCAACCTTGCCACAGACAGCGTGAGCTCTGAATGGACTCAAAACAACTGACTTGTCGGAGATTGTTTTGATGCCTGTCAGAGATTTCAAGGGGACAAAGTGGATAACTGTTAACATCACTCTTACGACTTCTTCAACAGGCGTATTAGGAAAAAGAAAAGCAATCATCTCCTGATGATTAGTCACCCACTGGATAATGTTTTAACTTTAATTCACAAACACAATAGCGTTATTAACAGACTGTCCTGAATATGTTATAGGTTTTAATGACTCCCATCCATGTTCATCATTGGTTTGTGTGCGTGGATGTAGGTAGATTCTGTTAACATCGCTCACTATTACCGCAAGGTGAGGTTAACAGTCTGTAGAGAATAAATGATTCTGCTGATGAAGTCCTTAGTACAAGAACAAAAGCTTCAGGTTAGTTTTCTATATTTATTGTGCATGTGATTTAAGAGTTAAAACATGATCAAATATGAATAATGCTAAATACTTAAGTTTTCACCAAAATATTAGTCACCTAGACATCTAGCATTCACAAGCAGTCTTTATCACTATACATACATGGTTGTTACAAAAGACCATTATACACTTTTGGCAAATAATTAAAATGGATAAAAATGTATTTTCAAATCGTTCTCAAAAGTCAGCTTGCCCATGACTGTTTAGATGCACATTGCTCATTTTATGGTGAAAAGTGAATGATATGGAAGCAGACAAACGAATGGTCACAACACTCCCCAGAAAAGAGCAAAGAGTGAATTCATCAAGATTGGAATATTTCAGTGAGAGATTTAGTTTACCTCATTTTCTTGCTGGACGGATACTTAAAGATGCATGATCAATTCATCTCCAAGTGTAAAAACAAATAATGAATACCGTTATGATGCAATTAAACATGAGAAAAATTATGTTAACACTGTTATATTTTTTTTTAAGATTAAGATCTTTTTGATTGAAATGTTGCTCTCACTCTCTCTTAAAAATGCTTTTATCTGTGTGGCTGTCATTGTCAGAGTTCAAAAGTTTAATGCTATTCTGTTAAGCCAAGATAAATATGGTGGGAACTGCAGGATTTTTTTTTTTTAAGTTGAGGTCAGAAAAAGAAAAGAAAATTAAGGAAAACTAAGACTGCTGCAAAGACTGCCTTCTGTAAATCATCCTGGGCAAGGATTACAGTATATGTCAGTATTATCAATTTCAGGATTTTCATATGAAATTGTATTTTGTCATCAATCCCACGTCTGATAATGTCATTATGCTAAGAGCAATCACTTCTCAGAAAGCTATATTCGAGTACAATAAGGAGAAAAGATGTAGCAAAATAATACTTAATATGATCCAACATCATGACACAAAACAAAATGAATGCCATAACAATTTATTATAAATGATAATCAAAACATTCCACCCTGTAAAACCAACAACTTCTCACAACAACTGTCAAGTGAAATATACTGAGATGGACTTTGTTTTGCAATGGTTGCAATTATGACAGTTGTTTTAGAGTTGAAAACTGATATCACAATTCTTTTATAAAATCAAAGCATTTCATTTGCCAACATGTAGCCTGTATATCCAGGGTTAAACTGAACAACCACAACTAAATCTGAAATTCTCTGGTGTCATATTAAATGTTCCCATTCTTCATGCCAAATAACAATTTAGTGAACTGAGCAACATTCTGACAATCAAATACATTATTGGGGCCAAAATGCACCAGCTAGGTATTTTCTTCTTTAACTTAACCTTGTCTCAATTTGTTTGCACTGGCTCTGACTGCAGTCTTCCATGTCTGTTAAATGGAATAGACTCAGATACATGACAATATATGATCCAGAAACGTCTCTGCAACAGACAATTATCAATTTGCCAAAACTGTACAACAGTGATTTTTGTTTTAGACAAGCACCATATGCAGGCATTTTAAAGATTTCATTTGCTTTACTCCCAGCATAATATTGTTTTTCAGTTCATCAAATATTCTTAAATGTCTCTCAAATTTTCCAATGGCCCATTGTTTTTGTCAGTTCTGCATTGTTTTGTATAGGCAGGTGGGTCAGTGACCCATCTGAAGAGCACGGTGGTTTCTTATTCAACAAGATTTTTTAAATGGCACAAAAACTTAAAATCTTGACCACAAAGTAGGTTTATTTTAAAAACTGAACATAAACAAATGTAGTATTTCATGTGCAATTATGTATTCATTTACTAAAATACCACCAAATTTGAGACATTGACTAGGCTTTAAGAAACAATCAGAAGTTCAAATCTACTTCTGACCCATATAGATTAGAAACATGTCACAAAGCATGTCCCATGAAATGCTTTCTTCTTTTGTCAATAAACCTTGAGTTGGGACCATATTAGCTTTAAAGCATCAAGACTAGTGCTTAATATATTAGCTAAACAAAACTGTCAGGTTGCAAGGATGGTACACGCTAAAAACCTACAATCTGAAAAATGCGTAATGGGGGGGGGGGCGGGGGCAACTTTATTACTTTAATACCAAGCTAAAAGTTTCTGTTTCTAGAGACACATAGTGGAAGTAAAGTTTGGTAAATTTATATCGACACAAATATTTTTGCATTTAATACTGAATGAAACCTCCAAGATTCTTAATTGTATCATATACCCTTCCGACATGTTAATGAAGATAAAAGATTCAAACAATTTAAGGGTTCAAGAAATTGTTCAAATGATGATGACAGTACATTCTCTGAATTTCTACAAATATTTATTTAGAGTAAATATTAATATTTCTAATGTTTGAAAGTTAAGATCTGTATTTATCACCAGCTTCAAGTAAATAAATTACTTTCTGATATATCACAGAGTTTATGAATTTGTCAGGACAAATTCATGCCTGGTGTCTTCTAACAATTGCGAGGGGTTAAATGGTATCTTTCTGATGTGACTGACACCCAATGCATTCTCCAACTTTCAGCACCAATACTCCAACTACATTCGAGTGAAATCTCAATACATCCTGACCCAAATTGATTTCTAGGATATTTGGATCTTTCTTCAATAATTATTATACTATTATTCTTATCCTACAGCAGTTTGATTTTATAACATAAATTTAAAAATTTATTATTTATACTTCAAGAAAACCAGTAAAACTTTCATGTCAAAAGTGTTAAGTTTAGTAACTGGAGACAAACTAATCCTGAATCTTCTGATACACATGTATATGAATTAACATGTACAAGATTACCGTTGTATCATAAAATATTCCACAATGAAGCAGTACAGTACTACTCCCAGTATATTTAGAAGTTGGAAATGAAGGTATTAAGTTCTTCTGACAAAAAACACCCATAACAGCTGCATCCATTATTCATTTTTGTTCCTGAGTATCAGAATCTGTCCTCTCTTCAGAATCAGAATTTTCCGTGTCACTGTTTTCCCCAGAAGATTCTTCAGTCTTGCCTTCAACTGTCAAAGTTTGTAGTTTATCTGCAACACTGTCTGTTTCTACATCAAATTTGCTCTTTTCTTTATTATCTTCCTTGGTGGAGGATTTATCTCCTTTGCCAGGGGATGATATACCATCTGAAATTTTACAAAATTCACTCATAACTTTTAAAACAAACAAAACTTTTTCACTGTTTGCAAAAAAAAACCAAAATAGATTTTAAAGCCTATTTAAATATATTTGATTTGCTAAGATTTTTCCAAAGTAGCAGTTGTATTCTTAGAGTGAAAAATTACAGATTCTTGTTAAGACCCAAAATGGATTTGCTCTTCATGCTGAACTTCTTTGATGCATATTATATACCAGCTGTGTTTAATAGTCCTCGGTGTGGATAACTAAAATATAAGTGCAGAAACGATATTTTCTTTTCTTCCAATCAGTACCATGACTTTTGATATAAAACTTTGGTTTCTTTCTTGCTGCAAGTACAAGCCATCCAAAAAATAGATGGTTCAGAACTAGTCATTCTGCAGACGAGCTTTGCTTCTTTCAGTTAGTGACTCTGACTGTTGACCTTTCAATCATGAAATCGATAGGATTCTTTATTCCAAAGGCAAGCCTAGCACAAAGTTTGTAAACTGTGTATCAGGCATGTGCAGTTGGTTAGTAATTTTACAGCCACATCATATGAAAAGGTAACTGCATAAACCGGGTTGTGGCCTGTAGCAGACCTGCCAATCCTAACATGATCATCTCAGTATGGCAGTTGATTTTTCCCCTCTCAAGTCTGACCAGTTTTCAGTAAGGTGTAACAAAGATCATTTACTGCAATTGCCAAAGTTGGAATATGTGTATTTTAAAAGTTCTGTATTCCAAACTGATGTATCAATGGTAAACATTGTGTTCATCTGAAAAGTTTGTCAAGTACACATAGACCTTATTTACCTCTAGTACAGTTGAACAAACTTCAGTTACAAACCCTATGCAGCTCATTGGTTTCTCGCTATCTCTAAACTTGATCTAATTCTTGGATTTTTTTCATTTCACTTGACAATGGCAAACATATCTCCCACTACATGACATACTCAAATCTACGCTTTATATCCAAAAAATGAATTTGTGTCCCTTCCTGCTTTTATTCAAGACAATCTAAATATTCCTTCTTATTCTTCTGTACTGATTATAAAAACTGTATAAGAGGCCTGTTATTTCCTTTCAGCTATAACATGTATCGGTAGCTGGACACATTTTTAAAAGAATTTTTTATATTCAACAGTATGATCATGCAGACACTTTGCTTTGCATGAAAAACTATATGCAGTTTAAAGCAGGTCTGGTTCCCTGACTAATTCCACTAAATCTAATATGAAACCAGAATCCATATCAAACAGGAAGAGCCAATTATCTGGATTTTACTGCTACAATCATATTTCTGTAGTTTTTCCTTTTATTCCCCAAGTCCATATTTTAAGGGTCATTGTCATAAAACTTATGGCAATATCATAACAGATGGGAGGTCTGCTATAGGTTGCACATGACTGCTATACACTGATTGAGAATTGAAGTTTCTGTGTGGAAACAAAACTGGTTAATGGACAACTGGCTGGATTGACTGAATATCGTAATATGCTCCACATTATGGCAAGGCCCATAAAAACCAAGTGTGTGGCCTGCTATGGAAGATGTAATGGTTAAGTGTTGCCAGAACATGTAACTTGAAAAGGTTTAGATTAAACATAAATGAGAATTTATTAAAGATAAACCAGTCAGGTCAAAGGATCAAAAAATGAATTTCACGTAAATTGTTCCAGGATCAATTTGGTCTTCAAGGACAAGGTTCACAGCATCCAAATGCCCTTTAAATATTTACCAGTGAATCTGAACATGTTTAACTCATGATAAGGAATCCATTTGCTGGTGAAACATGATCAACCAAATTATTAAGTATACACTAGATGAATACCTTCACTTCAAGTCTGGATAACAGCAAATGTCTGAATGATGATCAACTTCGGACTGGTGAGTACTGCAAGTTGATTTTTTAACATCTGCTCTATAAAACAACTCAGAGAGCCCCACTACCACAAAGATCAACTTACGCGTTTACCATAAGATTTACATGCCTCTGTTCAATATTTTAAAACTGAATTAATACTTTTTGTGTGGGTTTTAGAAACTATAATAATCAAGGTCTGATAAGTTATAACTTATTATATATGACAAGTCTGCAGCTAAAAATAATAAGTCATGGACTTCACACCACCATAATCTTAAATCAATGGTCCTAGCACAAGAGAAAGCCAGACAACATGCATCTTTCAAGCTGCACCATAATAAAAGACTCGCGGGTTGGAAAATTTCCAAATGCATGGTCCCTCACTAGACAATCTGACTTAAAATTTCAATAAATGTTACCAAAGATGCATGGGTATAAACAAGATAAATATTTCCAAAACATAATTATTAGTTTCCTTACATGCTACAAAAACATTTAGTCTAAAATTAACTGGAAGCCACCAAGACCCAGTGGTCAAGTCACCAGATTCACAACCAAACCACCAAAATAAACTAAAATTCACCAAGAAAACCATCTCATGCTGAAAAATTGTGTAAAACCCCAAACAACAACAAAGAAATGAGGACTGATTTGATACCTTTAAAATGGACAAATATCTGAATTCTATCAAAATATGCTCAATGAATGTTCAAAAGGAAAATTTAGTATTCATTTAAGCTCTACTGAAATCCCTTTGGACACTCTAAAATAGTGACAACTCTTACAGTATATTTGTTAATGATATTAAATCCCTGACATTATGCTAGGATGGATGGATGAAATGCATACTTACTGACTTTAGAAGCTAAAACTTTTGCCATCAAATCTTTTCCTTCATCAAAAGCTTTTTTAAACTTCTGTGCATCTGGAAAACGTTACATAAACGTGTTACAAATACACAAATTCATGATAAATTTTCAATGCACTTTTATAAAGAACATTACCTATCTAGATTGATTAACTCAAAATTCAGAATAAATAACATGGTATTTACCACTACATACCAACTAGAAATCTACTGTGGGTTAAGTCTCACAGACTAAATCTGTATGCAGAGGCCAACAATTCAAGTAGTGACATATTAAACTTGCAGGGAGAATACATTGAAAGCTCTTTCCTTTTATTTCTATATAAAAAAATCAATTAGTTACATTCAAGTTTTGAAGCTCTATACCTTTTTTTGCCAGCTGAGATTTGGATCAATTGTTCCATGCATTAGGCAAGATGGTCATTCTCAACCAAATATAGACTATGAAACCATTACAGACGTACATACATGTCCTCACAATTTAAGAACATTTTATAACTATTGTTACATGTAGGCTCATACAAAGATAACAAGAGAAAAGAGTGAAGCCAACAAGCTTTGTATATTTGTTTACCTTTCTCCCTCTCCTGTCTCTCTCTCTCTCTCTCCTTCTCTTCAAATTGCAATTTCATTTGTTTATCATTCTCTCTCTCCTCTCTCATCTTTCTCAAATTATAATTTCATTTGTTCTTTTTGTAATTGCATTTGTTTTTCCTCTTTCTGAAGCTCGAGCTTCCTTAACTCCAATTCCATCTTGTATTTCATTTTTAATTCCATTACTTTTATGTCAGAGTCTAATACCGACTTACTGACCGAAGCCAAAACACTTTTATCAAGAACATTCTTCTCTACCAAATATTGAATCAAAATGTTTTTAATTTCTTGTTTCGTCAAGGAAGCTTTTGCCTCAGAAAGATCGTATTTTCTGGCAAGTTCAAGCAACTCATCATCTTTTCAAACTAACCTACTGCTCATGAGTAGGACTAGAAAGAAAAGTCTCCACTTTTAATAACATTGTGAATGAAAGCCTGTTGTTTTCACTAAAGATTTCACACAAAATGTAAAATAGTACTTGGGATTTTAAAACTAAGGGAATTTAAATTTCAAAAAATAATTTTCTGAAACATTTAGCCAAATTTCATATATCCAAGGACGAGCAAACCCAATTTTCTCTTGTTACGTGTAGGCTCGTATAAATGAAACAAAAGAAAAAGTGAAGCCAACAAGCTTTGTAAATTTTAACAAAATATTTTATTTCCCTAGAAAACAATGTAAAAATAGGAAATAGGACTTACAGTTTGTGAATATAATCCATAAATTAATCCTAAAGTTGAAAAATATAAGTCCTATCACTAAACAGTTCTAATTGAATCCAGGTTCGAATCTTGATGAAATTCCAATATGGAGGCGATGACATCAGATGATGCCTGTACTGATGTTAACAGATCCTCGACTGAATCACAGTTTATAATGTTCCCGTATAGAATTCCAGAATAAATTTCCACTGAATTTCTTTGTCCCAGAACTTTTTATAAAAAAGTACACTTGTTTAGTTTTCTAGAGAATAAATTATTAAATTCCAAAAATATAGATGAACTTCAAAACAATCTGGCATCAACAATAATAACCTCTTGAGCCCTCAAGGTTTAAAATACAACTCAATAGATCTAGTAGAAAATGGCTGTTTTAAGCCTCGATTTTAGATCACATGGTGTCTAACATGACGCGCTACATGATTTACTAATTTGAATATTGTTCTGCACTGAGAACCCCTTTCACAGCTCACAGGCACTGTCTTATGGATAATTCTGCTCTAAAATGAGATTTTTTTTTACTAACATAAGATCTGCCGAAGTTTAACTGTCTTGAAATCTTGTGCACTTCCATACAGTGACCACCTTATAACTTGTTCCTTATGCATTTCCACAATCTAACATCCTTATAAATGGTTCCTTGTGCATTTCCATAATGCAACAGCCTTACAACTTATTTGTGCATTTCCATAATCTCACAGCCTTATAGCTGGTTCATTGTGCATTTCCACAATGTGAATTCATCTTAATTATTTTGTACCAAGATTTTAACATTGCTGTTGGGTGTTATTTTTTTTAAACAGTCCCAAATTGAACTTTATGGCAGTAGTGATAACCCAATGTATGCAGCAACGGATCTGACATGGCTTGGATATTTCCTTACTAAAATCTTCAGAGCAACTTGTGTAGCCCTGACTATAAATACAACTGAGATTAGTCAACCATATCTTTAAATCTGCCCACAGGATTAGATCCAATTTTGGCATACATTTCCATACTTTATATTCATTCAAGGCACATATGAAGATAAGAGTTCATTTTCATTTACAGTGTAGCAGGACTAGAAAGCATTAATGGTAACCTGTGTGTTGATATGAAACTGTAACAAGACAGCTTATTGACCTGGGGTGAACAGTATAATAGTCTCTCCTAAATATTCACATTTTCCAAACAGCAATTTTTCTTCTTTTTTTTCCAATTAAAAAAAAAAAACATTTATAAAAAGACACCAGGATAAATACTTCCTTATTGCGTATCAATGTTCACCTGCAGGTTTCAGTAAAATCCTCAGTGCTCTAATTTAAGTGATGACAACTTCCTGAATTTCTATTTCTCTGAATACTCATACCTGTGAAAATTTCTTTCACGCGTACACTAAATCAATATTGCAAATGTACAAAAACCACTGATTTATTGCTTAATGTCCAAGTGCAGAGTATATAAAAGTGTATGTCAATGTGTTCATGTCAGCACATTTACAAATTTAAAATTCAAAATAGTTTTTTTAAAAGCTGAAATCTAATATAAATTAACCAGTCTATTAAATCTCGACTGCTGCACCATAAATGTCATCAAAATATTTTACTGACAAAGCTAATTGATGAATGTGGACTTCTTGGTGGCCAGGTACTAAACTGGGCCAAGAACAGAGGATGTTGGGTCTAATCGTAACAAATAATAGAGCAGTACAATTTTTTTCAATATGAAAGCTTTCACTGTGACACCACAGCATGAATATATTGACCTTCCAAGGAATATGGATGAATGAAGTTTGGAATAAAGCGAATGGTCACCATTTAAAGTATGTGTATTAAAATTCCCAAAACTGATACCAATTTCTGAACTAGTCGGTACTGAATAATTAAATGATGTGTACTTTCATTTCATATGGTATTTCAAGGCAAATATTTATAACATATTCCATTACACTGGTATATGCTGGTTTACTGGTGAAATTTGTCATTCTACCTGTGAAATAGAGACTGCCAGTATTCATTTCCTGACAAACTGTACATTGTGTTTTAAAACGTGTTTTAAGTCTTGAAAGTTTACTGTCTCAATATCCAAGTCTATCTGAAGTTGATCTCTTCTTTTAATGCAAATGTAGTCCCATATCCCCTGTTGACTTTAATTAGTGATTGACAGCAACAACAAATCACCAGAAGAAAAGTCAGTTTATCCATACATGCCAACCCTGAGAGACGTGTAATTTTTGCTACATAAGTGGCAAAAAAGTGTAATGCAAGCATAAAGTGTAATCTATATATTACTAGTGAGGCTATGACTCATAGCTATATTAAGAGTCGCGCAGGTCATGTACACATTCAAAACCGACTATTTCAATAATGAGGGTGTCAATTTTAAGAATTTGGGTGGCAAATATTCACTTCATTTGGATTCTTATACATCCACATTTCTTTGGAAGGTCATTATTTAGATGCCCTGAGAAGTGCATCTGGCAAAATCAATATTAAAGTACAAAGATATTTTGGGACAAAATGAGCCTAAAGGTGTGATCCAGTACAATCCGGATTGAATGTTGCACGCTGTGATGTCACAATAAAAGCTATGCAGATCCATAAACAAATTTGCTCTACCCTATATTGTGAAGATTCCACTCGACATGCTCTTTACTTGACCCACATTTAGTACATGACCACCACTATAAAAGACCACAGAGACAGCATTTTCATCCAGAAGTTTCTTGATTACAGTTAAGGTGCAGAGCATTCAATAATCAGGACTGAATAGACTTTGGTTAAGGAAAATTTGTGTTAACTTAAAAGAATAATTTATATTTTATTTAAATGAGTAAATGTGTATACATGACCCATGTGACTTTTATTAGAATATGTTTCATGCCATAATTACAGTACACTGTATGAAAAATATACATTTATTTTTACTAACAGCCTGGATCTGCAAAATACTTGGCAAAAATCCACGTGATTTTGAATCAGAATAACATCCTGATAAATTATGTTCACCACTCACTTTAACTAGTTAAAGTCACAATATAGGGCAGAACAAATTTGTTATCAATCTGCCTAGCTTTCATTGTTACATTACAGTGGGCAACATTAACCTTCCACTGGCCAGAATGAACTCACCAGAAAATAAAATAAGGTCACTTATTCTCTTAAAACTGCTGACTAATGAAACCATCTGATATTCTTTAGTGATAACAAGATTTTCAAATTAGCCACTTCAACATCCACACTGGATGGAACAACAGCACTATTTTTATTTAGCATGTTCTGGTGAAAACTCCATGTCAATATGACCATCCATTCACAAGCAGTGGTGACATTTTGGCAGCAAGATTGGATGTTAAGATAAGCAGTATTTTCATTAGGTATCACAGAAGTGTTATGGTGAGAACCCTATGTCAATAGGGCTGCCCATTCTGGAGAAGTTGTGATAACAAAATGGTTGCCATGGCATTATCATTTGGGACCATGAATGTGTGTGTAAAGTTTCATGGCAATTCCTCAAGTAGTTTATGATAAGTAGCAATTACAAACATCTGCGGATCAATGGACAATGGACAACAGGTTTTGACCAGCAGAGCTTACACAGATGACACGTTTTCAGAAAGTTAAAACTGAACAACAGTACAATAACCTCTTGAAATGGTCAGATGTTAAAAATGCATGTAACCACCATGGTACAAGAACAAATGAACATTTCTTTTAAGTTTCAATTTTTAAGAATGAATATGCTAAGTTTGATATTGGAAACCTAAGCATCTAAATTTCTTGGCAAGTTATTCCTGCATAGCCATGGTTTCCATGATGATGTAAAAAAGCAGCTGTATAGTCATTTGTGCAATCTATAATGATAATGGATTTGCAACTCACTTTTGATTTATCATAGCAGTAAGAAACATTCATGTAAAATATCACTGTCTGGGCAAATATGCAGTAGCATTATTATAATAATGAAGTGGGCACAGAGCATTAACTTTATGAAGTTCTCATCCATCAGTCAGACTGGCAGGTACCAGTGTAAACAAAATGGTATATTATAATATCTGCCAATTTATGAAAAGTTTTTAAAGCACTTAGGATCATTTTGGTCCAAGTGGCAAATTCTAAATAAGCCCCACCCACCTCCAAAACTTAGATACTATTTTCTGCCAGCCATGTATTGAGGCTCACCAGGAAACCAAACTGCATTAAACAGCATCACACTGAAAATGCATGGATATCACTTTAGTTAGGTTGCATGAACTTTGCAAAATATTGTATTCAAGAGGAAATCCGATATGTGCAGTTATTTCAAGTAAAATGAAATGTCTGTCTCAGAAATTCACTAAAGCTCAACAACGAATTGATACAAAAATGCATCTCAGTTATCCCCACACCTATTCAGCATGAAAAGATTGTTCCTACTTCACACAGATTACTTGTCCCATGCTACTAAATGTTTCACTGAACTTTTATTTCTCCTAAAAAACAAACAAACAATGAATTCAATAAGGTGAAGCCTTCAAGCTTTTACAAAGTTAACACACCATCTACTTAGTTTCAGTAATATCCTCCAATTAGGAACAATGATTCAGCCTTTGAGTCAATTTTCCTCTATAATCTCTTTAAAGAATTAAAAGAAACAAAGGAGAAAGAAAAGAAAAAAGATACACCAATAAAGAACAGACACCAACCATTCACCTATCTTCTTGGGTTTTTATTAAAATTCTCCCAGTGGTTTATCAAAATGAAATGGCAAATTTCTTCCCAAGTTTCTGTTTTTCCAAATACTCGCACTTTTCAGAAATTTTGCCATAATTGTAGATCTAAATCAATCACTGATATAGTCTTTTTAATAAAATCTTGAAGTAGTCAAGCAGGAAAGATGCTCATTATCAACCCAAGATTCAATTTCTCAATACAATCCTATTTATTTTTAATGAATAGAGAAGTTTTTAGGAAAAAGATAAATCCATAATCCACATCTACCTCAACCACCTCCCAGTAACAAGTTTCTTAAAAAAAAATTATACTTGGAAATAGCCCATCTGGATCAATTTTTAAAAGAGGATGCAAAGAACAACCTCTTTTCCATACATGCCAACCAGCACCCCCCAAGATAAAAGTATAATTATTGCTATTATAAGTGGCAAAAAGTGTAATCTGGGCGTAAAAAGTGTAATCTATATATTACATGCCAGAATTACAGTTCAAATGAAAAAAGGGCACATTTTTACGACTAACCTGGTTCTGCAGCAGGTCAAAATTCTTGTCACAAAAGGCAAACTCCATATGGATTAGAACCAGAATACAAATACAAAACATACTGAAAACTTATTTATATTCAGCACTCACTTTTTAACTAGTCTACATGTGTAACTTTTGCTGAATGATCATTAACTGGAATCCTGCAATGATCACGGTCATATGCTCAGAGCGATATATTACATTACTCTCATTTTCTTCTTTTAAAGTTTGTAAATCGGTGTTGTTTTGTCACTTTTTCTGATCTGATACGTTTAAAAGTTTGACAAGATCCATCTACTCTAACATTTCCGTCATATAACATCCACAATTCACACTGTAAAGCATCTCTCTAACATCTGGCACCATTTTCTTTAAAAATGTAGACTGGTTCACTAACTATCAATAAAATGAATGTTAGGCACAGATCACTTTTGAAGAAACCAGCCTGTTTACTTCGAAACGGGTCATATATAGCTGGTGTAAATAGCAAATAAGGAAAGTACTCTTATACTATTCTTACACAGCAGTCACTTTTTTAAGAATATTCTCAAATTTATACGAGTGGAATTAAAGAGATAATAAAATGACAAAAACAATTTTTACTGCTTTATTTTTATTTTATTTTTTAATGAAGCAAAAAAGTGTAACCTATACGCATTCTCGCGGAAAACATAATTTGGTGAAAAAAAGCTTAATGGTTGGCACGTATGCTTTTCTGTGCAGCTGCACCAAACATCAATTTAGCCTACTAAATTTATGTAAATTATTCCAAAAAGGTAAGAGAAAAGAAGACAAGGACACAATTTTTACACAAAATATTTTTAGGGCATGAAACTTTTTTAAGGGTAACAAAAACAGCCTCTGCAATTATATTTCAAACGATTCATGCACCAAGACAAGTGTTGTGCAGAATGTCATATTTCACCTGTGAATGATGGGACACTAACAATGTATATCATAATAAAAACTAAAAGAAAAACCCTACAGTAATATAAAGCTGCAGTTGAATAGAGCACTTATGCAGAAGATGCACAGCTCGAAATATTAATAAAAACCATGTTGTAGGAAAAGAAAGTTTACTTCTCGCCATTTACAGGTGAGACAAAAAAATGAAAAGAAAAACAGTAAAGTCATCCAAGTCAACTAAACTGGCTTTTAAGGTTAATTAATTTCAATATTATGCTGATGCTGTTAATTGTTTACAAATTAATCGTGTACTTACTTTCCGCATTTATAAATCGTATGGCTAACAGTTCTGGCCGGGCCTCCTCATCAGCAAAGTCTGCTAATGTGTTCCACACCCAGGTTCGGTCACTGCCACAGTTTGGCAACAGCTCCATCTGCGGTGTGACTGGAACATATAAAGTATATTACACGGACAACTGTATAAACCCATCACCTTGAATAAAGTCTTAAACTAGTCCCAATACTGCTAGCAATTGTCTTAACAACTGATAAGGCAGTAACCTATTCACTTACAGGTGTTTGTAGCATTTCAAAGGAAAAAGTAATACATTAAATATATGGACTCTTCTGAGAAATTTTTCCCCCTAAACAACTTAGTGTGCTGATACTAGCTAATATATCTCAAATAGTTTGAAAGATGTTAACTGTCAAGAGTGTGATGGAGTACCAAATGATATTTGTTCTTAATGGTAAAGTCTTTTAAGGTGCTCATCAGACAGACCCCATTCTTTTACAAGAAATGTGGTCACATCATTATTCAAGTGTCAAAAAATGTCATAAAGACAAAACAAATCCTGAAGATATCAAGTGTAAGTGTAAATTTCAAACCTTGGGGGGGACAAATAAAAGTAATTAACAATCTGACAAAGCCCAATCTTGTATGGGCCAAAAATTCTTGTCATGATACAAATGCATACAATATTTCATGACGACATTTTAAACGGTTCAGGACAGTATTGGAAAATAGTGTAATAGATAGTGCCTATTCTCATATTGCCAATTCAGCAATCAGAGCTCTCTATTCTCATGTTGCACTGCAAATGAAAACAAAAATGAATAAAATAGACAGCCTTCATGCATCCCACCACTGCAGTATCACAAGTCTGGAAACAAAACATGCGAGTAATGCTGTATATGAAAGAATGAATATGCATAAAAAATACAGACATTTAATAAATTTTAACTGGGAAAATGTTCTAGGGGCAGTGAATTTGCTTCAGTAAGTTATAATGACAATGACAGACTTGCTGATCAAAATAGCTAGAAATGCAACATTATGAAGGAATAATAAAAATAGTTGGAGAGAGGAGTGTTCCAACTGGAGAATTAAAAATCTGCTTGTTTTCACATTTACAAACTATACCAAGATGTACACACTTTGTACAAATGAGACTAGATTCATAAGTGTTGGTGTCGAAGTACTTACTTAAAATTTTTACTTGGCAACACTCTTTGCATGATGTAACTGCACATGAAAATGGTGCCAAGCCAATACAATACAAAGCTGTTTCAGTCGCAATTTTTGAAAATTCACAACCAGCCAAAATGGAAAATGTATAAGATCTTTTTTCCTTCCACTTTCACACCACTTGAACATATTATGATGATCAATACTTAGGAATAGTGACAGGCCTTATCTATTTCAAATTTATGCATATCAGTGGACTGAATAGCTTGCAGTCCAGTCATTAGTCCCCTTATTTGTGATATAATTTCTTTAAAAAATCTGGAAAAATGTAAATAGGTTAATCTCAAATATATAAGTAAAAGCTTCTACAGTATCCTAATTCATCTGTAAAAAATGCTAAATGTTAATGGAGCTTCTGCCCGACATCTGTCTTGATTTTAATTAGTAAACAAGATGTCTACCAGAACCCGAATTAAAAAATTAGTGGAATATTTCATTGGAAATTTTCGTATTCCAGAACAATCTGTCATGTCAAAGGTCAACCTTGTGTTTGTATATATAGGGGACTTGATAAACAAATTATTCTTTCCTGTTTTATGACCAGTCTGTGGAATCCTGTACAGATATAATTCAAATTATTTATTGGAATAACAAAGTGCTCATTGACTTTAGGGACTGAAAGAATACTTAGGGATTACTGAGAAACTCATTCAAAGGCATTCTGGATTATATCATTGTGGTACATCAGGACATTCAAGACTTGGAATTCATTCAGAACATACTACACTCTAGGACTTGTAACTGGACATTTAGGACTATTTGGGATTTAACCGTGTCTCTTAATTTTTCACCGTCACTTCGAGAAATAAATTACTTGCTGAATTTATCAAATTTGTTGGATTAGCTTCTTTCTGTTACATACTTCTGTAACAGTCAGAACTCCTTGCTTATATGACCATACATTCCTTCAGAAGTAGTTTTAAGATTTTCAAGAGGGTCATTGTGGTAGCCATATTGGATGTCTAACCAGCACCATTTTCATTTACATTCAAGTAGACATCACAAAAAATCATTCAGTAAAATCCCCATATTAATATGACCATCCATTCAGGAGTAGTGGTAACAAGATTTTCAAGATTCTCACTGTGGTGGCCATACTACACAGACAATGAGTTAATACTTCTTTCGCTTCTTCCACAAGGACAATGAGACCCCTAGTTACCCTGGAGCAAGCCAACAGCTCTGAAAATACTAGTATAGTCAACTTCCAAACAATTCAGAATCTTAAATACACTTCTATTTTTAGAAGTATTTACCTGGCATTATTACAACCTAGCTGATTATTATAGAACCCCTTCATACCTGTCAAGTTTCAAACCATAACTTGATCTATCCACAAAACTTGTAAACTGGAAGAATACAGTCATCAACAGCAAGTACAATTTCAAATCTATGCTGTTTTTGGTAGGAGTAACCCAATGTACACGATAAACTGGGTCATGACATGGACTTGCGTGCAGGTTTTTTTAAAAATTGGTACATATCAACTGTATGCAATATGCAAGATACATGTACCTACAGCTAGCTGTATCAACACTAGCACAGTGATAAATTGTGGAGCAAGCAGTCTAGTTAATGGGTGTCCAAACAGCACCTATTTCTTATGTCCAATGGGTGTCTAATAGCACCATACATGCCAACCCCTAAAGAGGTATAAACATAATTGCTACTAATGAGTGGCAAAAAAGTGTTATCTGAGCATCAAAAGTGTAACCGATACATTGCATGCAATAATCACAGAACACAATAACTATATATTTATTATAGCTTAACCTGGTTCTGCAGTTGGTTAAAATTCTTAAAACCTGTGTTGATTAATACCAGAATACAAACACAAAACATACTGGCAAATTCAAATTACTTATACACAACACTCACTATAGCTAGTCTACAGGTCTTACTTTCGCAGAATGATTGTTAAGTTCATAAATTCTGCAACCATGATGATGTGGAGAACTCAGACGGAGAGTCTGAGTGCTGCATTACATCACTCTCATATTCTTGTTTTAAGTTTGTAGAGCACCAACTGATTTGTCCTTTTTCTGATCAGACATGTTTTTAAGTTTAAAGAAAAAAAATCCCTCTCCTCTAACATTGAGCAGAACAGCTGCATTTGTTTGAATTTTAATTTAATTTCTCTAAAGGTTTGCACAACATCCATAAAATGTCACTTAATTAAATTTAGACGAGTTGACAATGTTACACTGCAGCTTGGCAGGGGGATGGGCAAAGAGAAGGGTGTTAATAAATACCCATGTGGAGAGGATGGATTTTGACAGCTTTATCAACACTGATCAATATTCAAGTCCTAGCAATGAATATTTAAACAGGAAAAATCAGTATCTGTTTCAACACCATGTACCAGCATAATTGCAAATCAAAATTACTAGAACTGCATCTCTTGACATTTCACAAGTGTGACAAACAGGTAGAAAGAGAAGGAGAAAAGAGAAGGGGCAGGGGAGTGAAGGTATGCTATGAGAAAACACCAAATACATAGCATACAAATTCAGAACTATTTCTAAACTGTGCCAAATATTAGGTAAATAGTGCTTCTGAAATGGCTTCCTATGCTCAAAGTCATGACATTATGGTGGTGAACACCATCCCTAAAAATATTTTGCTGTTGTTGGGCTTAATGCCATTTTTCCGCACACGATAGGCTATACATGGCGGCCAGTATTAATGGTGGAGGAAGAAACCGGGAAATACCCAGAAAGAACCACCGACTCACGAGAAGCTACTGGCAAGCTTTCTCACATATCCACATTCGCCGAATCCGAGACTCGAACCCACACGGACAGAGGTGAGATGGCAGTGATCTGCCTAAAAATATTTTTACAGTCATAATACAAAAGCGTACCAACTTTCCTGAACATATCTCAAAGAATTCAGGCAATGTAATGAGAAGTCCAATGGAGGTGGAAAGGCCAACTCCATTACTAAAAACTTTAACCCTGACCATAATCTAGGATGCGAAGGAAAGTTAGGCTGTACACATAGCTGCCAACCCTCCAGGTTCGCAATTAGTGAAAATAGCAATAAAAATTCTTGAATTTTGACATGAATTCATGAAGCGATCTTCGAGTCTGGGAATATTTGTTGGAACAAATGTTTAGTGCGGGCTCCAGCTGATAAACGTAGATTGTGTTCAACAAGAAAACTCGCAATGTTTCAGTGTTGGTAGCTTGCAGGTCTTCCGTTGATGGCTTCAAATATTCCAGAGCTGAAATCTGCTGGAGTTCTTAATTTTCCCAACCTCTATGTGCTTTTTGCTACCAATGTGTTTCCTCACATCGTCTCTGCCACCATGCCCAATGCTAAAATTTGTGGCACACTGTGTGCAAAAAGCAGGATGTATATCAGTGTTTGATGGCTGAATGCACAGCCAATTTTTGGTATATTCCAAACTAAACTTCACTTTTTGTGCAATACATTTCCTTTTCCTTGGTGGTTAAAACATTTTCAACATTGATGCCGAACAGTAATTCAAATCAGTGTTGGCAGCGCATGCCCGGAGCAAAATTCTGGTTAGGCCCCAGTTTCTCTCAAAAGCATTTGTAAAACTACTCTTATACACATAGATTAAAATACGCTAAAATGCCTGATACCGGGCCAACTGTATTAATCGGCTATAGTTCTACTAATCTTGCAACCAGCAATTCCGGACCGTTTCGGCAACTGCCGATATCACGACTAGCACTTAACGGGAAATCAGTTATTTTATTAAAGATTTAAAATAATTGAGAATTGCGGAATTCATGACTTTTCTGCATGCAGCGTGAATCCATGAATCACTGAAAAAGTCGTGAAATTCACGCCAAAATCGTGAGGGTTGGCAGCTATGTGTACAGGCATGCTCGTGAACATGATGATCACTTGGTCAAGCTTGTACCAAGGTGGACTTGACAATCTGATTATCATGCATTTCTATGCATCGGGGTAAAAAAAAAGACCCCTGCTGCAGGTCAATGCAAACTGAGCTATATACTAATATAAATGTAAACGCTGCATCAATAGGTCCAAAACTTAAGTAAATGATTAATCACTGTTTCAAGTACATCTAAATTTAAACTAAAATGAAGTTTTCTACTGTTTTAGGGACATTAAAAATTCTGCTTAGCAAAAAGTCATGCCTTATCAAATATTTCTGTATCCATACTTCTGGTCGATTGAATCACTACTGGTAATGTTACTTACTGTAATGATTTGCACATATTTTGAGTGTCTTATCTCGCCTCATCAGTACTCGTATGTATCCAGTCTCCTTGTGTTTCAGAATTTTAACATCTCCTGTACCTCTTTCTTTCCATTCTGGAGGATCCATTGTTTTGTCAAAGCGAAATAACTTGGCACGTCTACAAACAAAAATCAATCGATCAATCACTTGATGGTTGCTTTTGGTCAAGTTTTCTTAACCAACACTTGCAACACAATATTGGATATATCAAGCCATGGAAATGAGAGCTAGGTGCCTTTCCCAAGGGCTTATGGAGGTGGCTGATCAAGATGGGCCTCAGTGGGTATCTAACCTGCAAGCACACGGCTTACAAGTCCAACACTATACCTTGTGAACTACCATGGCTCCATCAAGCACTTGAAAGGGATCAAGTTTATCATGTAAACCACAGAAGCAAAAGAACAAAATGTATTCATGGTTATACAAGTTCAAAGATTTTACTCTTGTCTGGCGTAACGAAATGGAAGCCAAGATCAGAATACTGCTGCCATAAACCAAAGATTAAGAATCTAAAATTGAAAATGCCTAAAAATATTCTGCAGTTGTGGTTCCACATGTACTAGTCTTTGCACCCCAAAAAACATTAACAAATGGATGAAAAATCAATATGACTGGAATGTTTAAATGATACTTTTTCTGGAAGACAGATCATTCTATTATCTCAATAGTTAACACAACTATCAAATGAAATTTAGATTCAATTTTTTTTATATTTTCTTCTATATGATGTAACTACCACCCAACTGTAAATACATCAGTAATATATATCTCTCCTAGTAAATTCGAGTATCAGATGAAAACGATATTTAAATTTTGTTTCTTTTTCTTTACCAATTGCAAACTGCACATAAATTAGAAAAGGACAAACATGCTTCAAAGATTTATAGGATGATTAATTACTCTTGGTACAGTTGGATCAATCAACCTCAAACTGGAGACCGTACAGTTTTTTATTAAGTGATGATGATGATGACAATTACCACTATAAATGCAAATTTAATCATTAAATAATGGAATCAAAATACTATTGCATAAAGTTGTCATAATTAGTTGTATTTAACATTCAACATATTTTCGGCATTAACGTTGGTAATAATTGTAGTTAAAAAAAATATTTCTGCCACAAATGTTTCTCATAACTCTGCTTAAACTGGTAGAATTTTTATCCATTGTGTATGTGTGTGTGTGTGTGTGTGTGTGTGTGTACGTTCATGTTCATCTGCATTGCCCTGTCTCAGTAAAGGTGTCCTTCAAGCCACAACCTAACTTTTGCTTAAGAATTTCATTCATTTTGCAATGAACAGTATGTTTTTGCCCCATAAATTTAAGTTGTGCTATTTGCACATAATATTCCACTTCATCAAGCTACCATGAAATCTGTGAAAATTAGTACCTCATGAAACGCATCAAATTCTGTCATTTTGAATTAGGCCAAGCATTATCAGTTAGGCAATTGATTTTACTTATAGGTGCTAAACAAATAAAAAAATATTTTACATGCATATTCTTCAGACCAATCGGATCGTAAAACATCAGCTATGTGACAGTCAAACACAAAAATTCAGTCCGCCCGTCACATTTTCATCATCTTGTAAGAATCCGTATTGTATCCAGTTCAGATTGTACAAGCAAACACCATTAATTCCATGGCTTTCTTCAGAATTTCTGCATTTTAGTCTAATCAAGTGTCCCAATGCTATTTAGAACTTTTGAAAGCAGAATGTGTTCATGGAACAAAGATGATAAACTAGTACCAGAAATGACCCAAATGCAACACTTAACCAACGCATCACTGATAAAGTAGATATAGTGAACATTATATCACAGTTATGTGTGGGGAAAAAAAAAATAAACAGTCACAACCTGTTCTTTACACCTTCTTTTCTAAGAATCAGGGACTCTCCCTATGGGTCGAAGAGGTCCTTAGAAAGTTTTGTCAATGCATAATGAGACATTTGGAGAAACAAGTTATGGATTCAGTAGGCTTTACTTTATGTGTATGAGCCTAAATACTGAAATCTGGGCTTGTATGGTTTTATATTTGAGAATGTTAATGCAAACAAACACAGTACAACCGTTTTCCTCTATTTCATAGCTAATGGAAAAAAAATTTCCACCTCATGGGATGATTCATGAAACATAAAACTATATGGTAAGTTTTTATTTGAAATAAAAGGAAAGGAAACAACTTTTGACATCTGAGGTGAATCTGGGGTATGGACAGATGTGCACAAGACCACAAAAGTGATCAATATGTTGAGCTGTCACCAAAGCAGACTCAACCTAAACTCTGAAAAATATATTTTATTTGGAACAGAGTGGAGTCTTTATTAGAAGTCTTGTATATTATGCAAGAGATATTTGCATCTGCTCAAAATTACTTCCATTATTTAACAGTTTTAAAATTTCTTCAAGTAATTCTGTTTACAAAAAAATCATTCTAATAAAGGTACTATTTAATACTCAATGTGTTCTTTCTTTCTAAAAAAGAACTGCATTGCTGTGTCAGGCAATTTTATAATGTTTATGAAAATTTGAAAATATTCTATTGGGAGTTTACCAGACATGAGGTGTATATTGGAGGAACAGAAAAATAAAAAAACTGCTGTTATACAGTTACATCAACTGACCTATAATCTTTATTAAGTGAAACAATGTTGAGTTGGGCAAAAACAAGAAATAAAAGTATACTTCCCATAATGGGGTGAAACCATCATTGGATAGGAAGATCTGTACTATTCGCTTTTATTACTTTGTTGTTTTTTTTTTTTAAATCCAGTATGGATTAAGACTACATCACAGTTCCAATGTCAAGTTGCTGGATCAAATGTGAAAGAGGGCACAGACAGTTACGAATTTTCTTTTGCATTAAAAAGTTATTAGGTTGGGGCAATTAATTGGTTGGGTTACTGAAAACACTTTTCTTCTTTCACCACAGCATTACAGTGGAAGCACTCACTGTCATAACTTAATTGTCTATCATGAACTCACTTATAGTAATCAACAATAATAGTCTGAAGATGGTTTGCAAGATTATTCTATTAATTTAGGGAGGTAATTAATGGCACGAAGTTTGGTTTGGGATGGATGACATGCTCAATTATGTGACACGACTTTCTACATGCACTTTTGGGCCAGCCATATTTCATATGCTGGAACACCCTAGGAATTTATGCAGAGCATAAATATGTCAGAACTGTTATTAAACTCAGGGAATTGTCACGTGTTCTTCGCCTTAATTTTTAAATCCAACATAGGACCTGAAGCTTGCAAACTTGACTAACAACATGAAATCTCCATCTTACATTTCTACTAGCGAGTCTTCTTCATCCTCTAGTGTTTTGATTTCAACTTCTGGTAACTTGACTAGTGGCTCAAAATGGATATCTGGAGATTCCACAATTTCATCCTGAAGGTAAAGAGAAAACAAATTCATCAGGGGTCAACCTGTAACTTTTCAATTTCAAATTCCAAGAAAAATACACTGTTGCTAGCTATCAATGAATGGATTTGCCTTCTCCTGATCTGAAAAGGCATGCCATATACCTGAACTGCTCAAATTGAGAATGGCTATAATGGGCCATCCCAACCACAGCTTTGGGGAGCCAAATGGGATTCAAAATGTCATTCAGGGACTCAAGAAGACCGAGTGTCTGAGGCATATTGTTTTGAATATCTTGAACAGTATGACATACTTAACTTTCATATTTTTGAAAACCTGCTTCACTGCCTTTGTTGCTTTTAACTCAATGCCATGAAAACTGACACCTGATTGTTTTAAGTGATTGTCGGATTCTTTTACAAAGGCACATTTACCTACTCCAAAGCACTAATAGTGCAGCACTGTGCCCCATGATATTTGAAACATTGTATTCATCTGACCTACTTCTAAAAAGCCTTTTGAGTGTTTTGTAGTTTTTTTAAAATTTAAAATAGGTTGAACAATTTTAGTCAAATCGTTATGACATCGGCAGTGTGGCAGACATGTAGCATCATGCCCCACCCAGACACATTATTCTAACACCAGGCTGACCAGTCTTAACACTAACCTCTTCATGCTAAGTGCCAAGAGGCATCGGCAAGTACCATTTTATAAGTCTTTGGTATGACTCGGCTGGGGTTCAAACATGTGACCTCCCACATCCAAGGCTGATACTCTAACCACTTAGGCCACTGGAGCAGTTTCAAGAAATCTGGATATTTTTCCCAAAGGCCATAGAACATAAACAAGACAGCAACAAGTGGCAGAAAATGAATGTTTTCACTTTCCTTGAAAGTCCTTTGACCTCAAGAGTTTTATTTGTCTCTCACTCATGTTCTATAGCTATGACATGGACTGACCAACCCTGATAAATGGCTTCAACAGCTTCCTGTCAAGATAGCCACCTTGTATTATTTAATTTTTTAAACTTTTCTTAAACACAAATTTTTATGATAGTTTTTAGATCTCTAATTTTCTCACATCTTACAGCAGAATATTCACAAAATTGTATATATCTTATTTATAGTGGCTTGAATATCAGCTAGGGCCTTGCAGTTTTGGCACCATAATAAGCAGCAATGGCAAGGCAGTGGGCAGCACAGTGAATAGTGACAACACACGGATTTTATTCCTTTGAGCTGTTTTGCCATTATAAACTTCAATCAGTCAGCTTCAAGCTTTTATTCATAAATTTAAACTGATCAGTTTTGCAATATAAACCTTGCATTTATAAATGATTTCAAGCCACATCTATTAACAGTTAAAATTGAGGGTTTATATTCATCTTTTGGCAATGCATGCAAATAAATATCAAATGTAAGAAAAAGATAGACCATCATAACAGGTAATTTACTACAAGTGCAGGCATGTGTCTAAATATCTGGACTCAACTAATAGAAGATTTATCTTCAGAAATTTACCAGAATTAAAACTACTCACATGGAGTTTTCAACATCAACTTTCAATTAACTACCATCACAAGAAAGTCAACAAAATATAAGATCCCAATTTTGCTGGTGCTGTTTTCTTTCACCATATAACAGGCCAAACCCATAACCTTCTGCTAAAAATGACTTATTATTGATTGAAGGCATTAGTTTTCAAAATTTTCTTATTAGCACTAAGTTTGAAGTCATCCACTGATTACTGATACGATGGTAATTCACATGTAGAAGTGAAAATAATTATTTCTTCTCGTCATACTGTAGTTTTTCCAGGTCTCGATGCACCACTTGTAAAACATCTCTCTTTTGTCATTAGTATCAAGCCGTAGCCAATTTTGCCTCCACTCTTCATGAAAGGCATATATGTTTCTTGACAGGTCTCAACTCTGTAAGCTCTCCTGGCAGGAATATTGCCATTTCTTGCTGGACCATGATTCTGGGTGGCTAGGTTCAGTATCCTGTTTTCATTCCTAGTCCCAGGGTAACAGGGATTTGGTTTAATATTTTGAGTGTCTGCTAGCTCTGAAGCATTACAGATGAATAGGTGCAATTTTTTTCTTTTTCTTTTGTTTGGAAAAAATCTAACAATGTTTTCTTCGCTGCCACAGTTTGTCAAGTGACTAGATGAGACTACAAAATATGATTTCTCTGACAACTAAGCTCTTTTAGAAAATTCATTCTTGGTACCAATATTTACCACATTTCAATATAATTGGTTTGTTTGTGCTTCAGTTTTTGTTACTATTTCTATGTAGAACCAACAGTTCGCATGTGTTTATGGGGAGATTGGTGCCTAGCTGTTGGTGGAAATGGTCAAGAAAAGAGCATCTTTACACTATATTAAACAATAGTATAGCCATGATAAATGTCACTGAAGGGTCGTTGTCTCTTCTTTCATTTGATTATATTTTTTAAATGTGTGGTCAAAATCAGAAACTGTTCATCACTGAGGTTTTGTTGTTGTTGTTGTTGTTATAGGGTTTAATGCCATTTTTCTGCATAAGATAGGCTATACATGGCGGCCAGTATTAATGGTGGAGGAAGAACCCGGGAGAACCCGGAAAGAACCACCGACCCACAAGAAGCTACCGGCAAGCTTTCTCACATAACTGAGGTTTTGTGTGTTATATGGCACATGAATTTGGACCAAACTAAGAGTTTAAGTAGGGATGCCACTACTGCACAGCCTAGATGCAGCTCTGACAATGACAAATTTCTGGATTTAATTTGTACAGCAGTGGTTCAGAAACTTAGCATTTCCTCATGTTCTATTTATTTTGGTGCAATTTGTTTTCTTTCAATGTTCATATAAAGCATGGGTGAGTGCTCAACATATGGCCAAGTGACATTTTCTGTGGCCCAAATCATTACTTAACATACGTGTACTTGTGCTTTTATTATAGACACAAAACTTTCAGTGTGCTGGCTTTAGTTCCAATCAAGGTCAATTCTGGACTATGTAAACATTCAAGTTGTACAGTACTGATCTATAGGATGGAACAAGGTTATGAGAAGTTGCTAATGTCTGTCATTCATGTTACCTGCTAAATGATTCGATTTCGAAATTCTCTCACCAAGGTATAGATATATTTAACCAGAAACTGGAGACAGCATCCTACTTCATTAATCAATATTCCACTTGGTAATGCCCATTCACGGAATACCAGGTACTGGTATCCAGTGGCCTGCTCAGTTACCTAATTCAAAACAGGAAACATGACGAAAAAGCTGCCTTCATACAATAACAAAAATGTAATCTTTTCATCGTTGCAAAGTACTAGATTATGATTGGATTTCACTATAAAACTTGTACATGTACAACCACTTTTTGAAAAACCACATCACACCTGATTATCATGTTTCATCGCTACCAAAACTTAGTCGAGTACAAGTGTAGTACCGTCCAGGCAATAACCTATGATCTATGAGAAAATGGATGACCTGTGTCACAGAAACAGAATTTGATGGTATTACAGAAAGGTAGGCAGATGTAGCTCTACAACGATACCAAATAATCTGAACTTTCTAGCTGCACTACAGACGGAAAAACATAATTTTTTTGGACCCAATTTTTTCCACAAAAAAAATTTGCCCATGGTCGGAATCCGATTTTGTGTCCAGATTTTAGACTTTTTGGCCTCAGAGCTAACGCAGACCAGTCTGAACTGCACACAGACAGGCGAACATTTGCAAAAACAAGGATAAGATGGGCGTTTGGAATAAAAAGTGGTCTGGATACAAAAATGATGGGTCTGTTCAGTGTTTCCCTTTATGCACATTTGTGCGTCAGGGACGCACGCTGGAGAAAATTGACGCACATGTTTTGTTGCCGTGCGTTTTTTTGATGCAAAGGATTTGCAAAATGCTATCAGGATTTCTTTAATATCCAATGCTTTGGATGAGGTATAGCATTTTGTATGCTTTGCGCATAGGCATAGTCTGGTTCCCTGTTTTGTATGCTCCCTGCATGGCAATCCGCTATACGGAGCATACAAAATAGAGAACCAGACTAGCACAGGCAATGTTATGACGGAGTAGCTTCCCCTAACTTCGTGAGTTCTCACGTGATTTCCATCGAGCTCAGCAAGATGTCGTCCAGATGTTTAAGATGCTTGTTACACTAGAAAGTGATCTCCAGATTAAAATGGCATGCACTAAGACTCATTAGCCACGAAAGTGAAAGAAGCAGAAAACAAAAGAGTAGCTGAGCTGTGGATCTAACTTTAATGAACAATGGTGAAAATGATTTCCTGTGACTGGAATATGGCACGTCCATTGGGATTACCGGTGTGACTTCTGATTGCGTGATTGCGAAGACTGCAGAAGTGAATAATCCTTTCGTGACAGGGTTTAAGAATTTAAAAAACATCTGCCCTTGTTCGCCACAAGATATCTGTAAAAAACATTATCACCCAAGACATTCTTTTACAACAAAGAAATTAGTCAACTTGCAAAGACAAATCCATTATTTGGATTACAAAGTCAGGGGGTCATTGCAGATTTTGTTGATTTTTAACTTTGCTGCAACAAAAGAAACATCTAAAAGTTCAAGTGTAACTTATTAAGGAGAAGATGAATCATTAGCCTCTTCGATTTTTGGATAAATGTGTTTTAGGACAAAGTACAATGAAACCGATGATACTACACATTTTATGACAGGCAGTAAATTAACTGTCATTTGGTTAAAAAGATTTATTTGGCTTTTTGTATTGGCTTATATGTAATGTGTATTGCTACAAAGAGATTATAAGAGATTATAAGGTGACTGTTAAAAGTACGACTTTAAACTAAAAGGAAAATGAACTAATAAAATTATCCTATGAATGAACAATGCATGTGTGTCTTAATTGTGCGTGTTGGTTTATTTGTATTTTTAGAGAGAGAGAACATATCCTATTTCAAGTTGAAAAAGTATGGGTCAGATGAAAATTTGTCAGTACATTTTTGACTCCCACATTTTTTATTTGACCCCCCAGTTCTGACACAAAGGTTTTTTTTTAACCCTCAATGGGATACACTGGTCTGTTTAAAAAATTTTTTTAAAAGGCCCAACTTTTACCCTTCTGCTAATGTGCGAGCAAAATAGCCAATGAAAAACGATGTTCCAACACAACTAGGCTTTAGGTTAACTGGAAATCGCTTAGAAGTTGATCAGAAACAGCCCACAAAATGCATTTCCTACTCGCATCTCAGGCGAAAAAGAAAAAAAACCTCCAGTAGTTAATGAGTTAATTACCAATGCACACTCCTCATTACACAGACATGATTTTGGGCTTTCACAAAAAAGCTGAAAAATTAAAAGGGGGGTCTGGGGGTCCTCCCCCAATGGGGTGTCAAGGGACAGGGCCCTGATCCAGGGGGCCAGGGGAACAAAAGACCCCTGACCAAAAATGCATTTTACAATCATAAAAAAACTGCTCCTGGTGCAACTTCTGATCATAATATATAACAAAATAATCATCTGAAAAACTAACAAACTTAACATGACCTACATTAATGTAGCGGAGGGAGGTCATATATAAAGATCATTCTCCACCCTTGAGGTTGCAGTATATTCCAATCATGTATTAATTTGGCTGGCAAGTTATCGAATGATTATAACCAACTTCTGCTTTCCTGACATACCAACACCTATTCAACTTACTGAAACAGAAACTACCAGATCTTGAAATCAAGACAGCTGGATATATACTGGAATTTACTTCAATTCAAATGGGATACAAGTAACTGACCCATCACCACTAGTCTGAACAGCACATCATATAAAATCAAATTGTTAAATGTTGACATTTACCCGGTGTGAAGATTTTTTAAAAAAAACATTGAAACATTTTAAAGTTATGACAATCTGAATTGTCAGTGCTCAAAGAAATTTTTTTGACAGGCTCAGCGCTGGTGACTTTAAAATGGTCACAAGCCCACACTCCAATTTCCATGTGCCCAAATTTCCCCTAATAAATAGTATTTGTCACACAACACTGCAATTGCTACATTTCAATTCAAATTCAATTCAAAAGGTTTGAGGTAATGCAAGTGTTCATCACTACACTCACTAGAGACTGGATGGTCTTGGTGTTCAAACTTCTCTGAGGGATGCTCTGAGCAAATCCTGGTCAGAAGTTGATGCATGTCAATATGTTGTTTGCAGTACACCACTCCCTCGATAACTCGCACCCGGATAACTCAAGAACCCGCTTATAACGCGCTGTCCGGCATGGCTCCCGATTTTTTTTCTCCAAAGAAAACATATTTTAAAATGTGCTGAACGTGAAAAAAATCACAATAAGAATTGGTAAATTGAACCTTGATACATAGCTCGTTTTATCATCGGAAATTGTGATTATTGCCCGTAAAGATAGAATCTATATTGTGAAATTTGCCAGTTCTAATAAGATATCACATATTATGTTTGGGTTTTTTTGAGAGAAATAGTTGTCAATACACTGTAAATAAACAGTCTGGTGAAACAGCGATCAACGAAAAATTCTGGTAAATGCTAACAGGTGGCAACAGAGAATGAAATAAACACCAATTAAATGTCCTGCTATGTGAAATTCACGTTCTAATCCTTTAATTTCGTTTCAATGTAAACACTATAATCGCAACATATTCTCTTCTATGAAAACATGAAAAGAGTCAATCGACCATCACATCGAAATCCGTGAGTACTTCTGTGACAGCCTAATTACATGCCGACTTTGTTTCGATCAACAACTTGGGGAAGTATTTGTTGCATTAAAAAAAAATCAATTAAAAGAGACCTGTGTTGTTTTATCACTTTGAATATGTCTTTTGTATCAAATCAAGCAAGGGAAGTACAATTAAAAAAATTCAAAGGCATGCCAACAGTAGCATAAGTTCTTGTGTCATTACCGTTCTCAAAATTCATTTTATTTGACCAATCGAAAATGGTTTCACATTTTTATGTACTTAACATCATTAAAGTATATAATATCAGTAATGCATCCTAATCATTTGTAAATGTGACCATGGAGAGCAAAGGAAGTAAGTGAAAGGTGTACTCAGTGACTGAAAAGCTGTGCATCATAGATAGGGTTCATAATGGCGAAGCGAGATCCAACGTTTGCAATGAACTAAAAAATTGCTGAGTCGACATTTAGAGGTTGGCTTAAGGATAAGCAGAAACTTCGGGATTATTTACATGATGTTGATTCAGATGATGGGATCAAACAAAAACAAGCACGGACTGCAAACGATACCAAATTAGATGATGCTGTGTACGCATGGTTCACACAGCAACGTGAACAAGGTGTTCCCATCTCTGGAACAATTCTCAAGGCCCAAGCAGAAAAAAAATGGCAAAAAGTACGGAGAATGAATCTCATTTTAGGGCAAGCCATGGATGGCATTGGAGATTCCAGTGCCGACATAGAATTAAACAAAATTCATTGTCAGGAGATATACTCTCAGCGAATCATGTAATTATCCATACCAGCTCAGAGAGATAATCATCCGTGAACAATACACAGAGGCGGCAGAGAAATCAAAGAGCAACACAAAAAAAATGAACAGATGTTTTCAAAATGTGAAGTGATATTTGTCAAACGTGTCACAAACTGCAAATATTATCTTGTTCTAATTTACGTTGTTTTAAATTTGTAGACCCATTACATTCATGCTGGTAATGGTTAACCTTTGTGAATTTTTTTTTTCATTCTACTTCTACTGCAATCAAATCTACCTATCGTTCGATCGACATTGTTTTTTCTAAATGAGTGTCGATCTTTTGTATAAAAAAAAGTCTACTTTGGATCAAACAAAAAACTAGAATTTATCCAATTCAACACAGAAATTAGTGACGTAGTACACAATGTGCAAAGTCGCACGTGTTAAGCGAACGGAAACCATGTGGAATAATGTTTTGATGATCTCCTTAATACACTCTAAGTTACCCTGAAATTAATGTTACTCTGTGAGGTAAAAAGTAAAAAACTTACACCGCTATGAAGAGATATTTATTCACAGTTAATCCTAGAACGATTATTAATTGAGTATTCAACACTGTAACATGCCAACCCACCCCACCCCCCTTTTGCCTCTACGTCGATCCCTTGTTAGTTTTGTTGTTTGTTATCGGTCCCTCGATAACTCGCGCCCTCGCTTATAACGCGGTCGATGTTTTTGGACCCCACTGTGCACGAGTTATCGAGGGAGTGGTGTATGTGCAAAGAATTGCCTCTTTCATACCTTTTTATTTCTTTGCTGGCATGCTTCACATTGTAAAACTCCGTTGACCAATTCTGAAATTAATTTACTAATACTATTGATAGCTAACTGCTTCCTAAATCGGCTTCAAAAATGATCTCACTTGATTACTATTCTGACAATTTAAATGATCATGCTTGGCATTTTATATATGCAGTAAAATCCGGCTTCAAAGAAACATTGCCGCTGTTCACAAACTTGTCAAAAAGCTATAATACACATGGCTTAAACATTTCATTCAAAGAAATGATACACTTGTTCTCCTACACGCATCTAGCATCTCTCTGATTTACCTCTACTGAACTGTTCCATGTCCCAATCGAGCCTATGAAAATTAGCCCAATGGGCACACCCAATGCAGCCTTCAAACACATATCACTAGCTAATATCAGCCAGTTAAGTAATATGTGAAATGGTGGTTTTATACCTGACTTCTTTGCCTTTTAATTACCACTATTTAAATTGCCCAAGGGATATTTCTACATCAACTCCAATCATGACTGTTTACTGCTCATATATGCTACATGCAATGGGCATATACTGGAAGTGGTGCTTTTTTTCTATTTTCAAAGATTAGTGAAAATTGTTTTCTCAAAACACAACCGTGTCTGGGGGGTTGGGAGAATAAAGTCGTATTTAAGCATGATATGCCATGTAACAATTTGATTAAAATCAGATCTCAGTGTGATCAGTTTTCTCTGAAAAATCAGACTTATTTTTGACAATCCCTACTTTTAGAATACAGGACGGGCCCTGGGCTATCAGATATTTTAGTACTGTTTGTATACAATAAATAGTGGCAGTCAGATGGGTGATGGACACGAGGTCTGAACTACAGTAAGCTAGCAATGTACCTGCTATTCACGTAATGCTTCCACCTTTGCCAGCAAAATTATTGGTAGGTAGTCTATTGGTACCAGTACATATTAGGATTCAAGTGACACATGGCAATATGTTAATTACAGTACTACTATAACAGTTAAGACCCAACTATTCAACCGTATCAGCTGCCAACTAGAATATTCTTGAAAATTTGCATCATTTTCCTTGAAAAATGGTTCGACCAAAGGCATTGCGAATTAGGTAGAAGAGGTTGGAATTTTTTCAAAACCATAATTTCTGTTTCTTTCATCTCAAGATAAGATTTTCTCCACCTAATGTAATGAATATAATTAGGAAAAAATGTGTGTTTCTGGTCGGCAGACTGTCCTGGTTTCTCACTGCTAACCCTAGCACTTTGCCCTCTCCCATGGTAAAAAAAAAAAATCACATTAAATATGTTAGAAAAAAACAACCTGCTCATCTTAATTGTAAAACCTGTGCAATAGAAAACACAAATATTTCTTATTTTTTTATGGCCCAGATGTTTTTCATTTAAAAATGATAGCAAGGCTACTTTCTTTCACCTAAATTAATTTTTATCAACTAATGTATTGGATAAAGTTAATGTCTAAAAAGGACAGCAAGGCTATTTGTCTGAATGCCTTTTGGGGGCCAGACATCTTTTTTTTTTTAAATCCCTGCCTCCCACCCCCAGAAAAATAATTGGTCCACTGGGTTATTTCTTTTTATCAACTAATGGGATGGATAAAATTAATGTTTTCGTCTAAAAATGTTTTCATGCCTTTTCAGGAGTCAAATTTCTTTTTTTATTTATTTAAAAACCCTCTCCCACCTCGAAAAATAAATGGTCCACAGGGTAACACGATGTTAAGTCTGAGTTTCCTCTGACCCTTACCATCCCATTTTGTTGGAATTCACCGACACCATTTGGTGTCAGCATAGGGTAACCGCTTTATAACCGGCCTAGCAAACTTTAACAACCTTTCATCGAGATATACCTGCATAAAATCGATAGGGATATGATTTATTTTCTCAGATATTCCGAGTACAGCACTCGTTATATCTTTAATCTGCTGACAGACTAGCCGAAACTATAGCATTGATGAAATTTGACCTGGAACTCGCCATTTGCATTCCGAGTCACACGACTACACAAATCTCACAACCTACATGTCAATGACATCAGAGGTCCAATAGTCACGTGATATCAACAATAAACCATTTCAAAAGTTGTTGTACACTGAATTCGAAAATATTAATTAAAAGTCATGTAATACTTGTACATAAATATAATGCACACATAATTCTCAACATATTTATTCTGAGAACTAGAAACCTGTCGGTATCACAGCAAGGTGGAGAAAACCAGATTCATCAAGTACTAAGCATGTATCAGCGATATATTGTTGGTATCACGTGACTACCGTGTTGACCTGTGCTCTCCGCTTGTTGAATCTTTTTTCAAGCTGCTGCAACATTTACAGATTTCTGGTTGTTGTTTCCAGAATAAATCTTTTTAGAAGTTTATGTTCTTTTATTTTTCTATAGTTATTAACGTGACTTTCATTTATATCTTCGATTTGTTTTCCTACAGCAACATTAGAAATGGTCAGTTGTTGATATCACATGACTATCAAGGCAATAGTTGCATCTCGTCTCTCAGCGGACTAAAGGTATAACGAATGCTACACTCACTATTTCTGAGAAAATAAAACCTATTCCTATCGATTTTATGCCAGCATATCTCAATGAAAGGTCGTTAAAGTTTGCTAGGCCGGTTAGTAAGCAGCTACCCTATGCCAGCGCCAAATGGTGTCAGCGAACCTTTCGATAGGGAATGGACTCTGACCCTACACATCAACATAAATGTCCAAATATCAAAAATGGGGTGGTAAGGGTCAGAGGAAACTTGGACTACACGACGATGTCACCTCTTCCCCGTCTCATCTTCTTTCTCAAATGCTAATTATTATGTTCCACGTTTCTACATTACAGGACTTGACGGCAGAATATAATATGACAGTATTATCTACAAAGATCTGG
>JAECUM010025024.1:0-24444 GCA_016617855.1 Megalonaias nervosa | reverse complement strand
TAACGATTTTATCAAGCGAGCTGGTGATTCATTCACGGACAACATTATCATGAACCAAAATAAAATTATAGACCTTGGAAACCCAACCGTAGATACAGATGCAGCAACAAAAAAATACGTCGATGATCAAGAATCTAAGTACGTATTAGTCAACGGTGGTATCATGCGTGCATTTCTCAACATGAATAATAATGGTATTAATAATACTATAACACCAGAATCAGATTTCGACGCTGTAACGAAGAAATATGTAGACGATAGCAACATTAAGATCGCTAACGATCAAGTAACGTCAATAACAACAATCAATAATGAAATGACTACAATCAGTACTAATTTTACTAATCACGTACAAACTTTCTTAAATTTTCGTAGAAACATAAACAGATCTATTAATGATTTTTTGGGAACTCCACCAACTGCTGATATAAAACTCTCCGATATTAACATGAAACTCAACGATATTGTCAGTGGAATACCTAGTATTGTTCAAAAAACTAATCTGATTAAAATTCCTCACAATCAGATCGTCAATGTGGTATACACAGTAGCATCAGGATCAATAACATGGACACCGCAAAATAAAACTCTCGAACATACCGCAGAAGTAACTGGGTTATACAGGCTATCTGTGTACGGTTTGGAAATTACTGCGGCCACTTCATCATCACCGAATGTATATTATAATCCTCTGCTGGTGATGCTAACCAAGGACATCAAAGAAACGTTCACGTTGACATCAACGGAAATGCCTCCGAGACGTTACTGGTGGTGCCTGGAATTCGTAGCTGAAGCTTAATTAAATGACGTTGTTAGTATAATGAATCGAGTGACGGATTCACTTATCGACGTTCAACGTCACAGATACGCTCAAGTATGTGAGTGTCAAACCGAACTAAAAAATATCATCGACAATTATACAGTAAAAGTAAAAAAATATCGCAGACGTATGGTTGTTATTGATATAATTGACTGAAGGTTGAATTCATGAGATTGCGTTCTATTAAATAACGGAGTATTTTAAATAATGTCGGCGTTAGAACTATTGCAGAAGATCGTCACTAATACAACGCCGTCAAAAACTACTATGATATCATTAAGTTCAACCAATCCTGAATTTAGCGTTAACTTTCCAACTGCAATTCCAGCAAGTGAAATAGCATTAGCACAATTACGAGTTTATCATAGCTGGCCAAATATCAGGTCAAAATTGTTTGGTGGACTACCAGCAAACAATTCACTTGTATTTGCGAATAAGAATAAACCTGATGGAACTCCTGATTAGCAAGTTGTTGGAATTTCAACGGGCAGTTATCAAATAGAACAGATTAATGATGAGTTCCAACGCAGAATTAAATCTATTACAGGAAAAGAATCCAAAATATCAATCACTGTTTACGAACCAACATTATCAGCGGCGATTGAAATAAATTCCCCTGATTATGTTGTAGATATTTGTCAGAGTTCCATCAGATCTGTGTTAGGATGGCCTGATGTTAAGCAAGAGTCAAATGGAATTCCAGAACCAACCAAAAATGAATTTCTCACAACAAAATTCCATGGCATTATATAGGATTTAAATTTGATCCAAGCAACGATGCAATATTCTTTACTGATTTTGACGGTCAAAGGATCCCCAAGATGACTAGATCAGTAGTTACTGGCATCCCCGTCGCGGCGTGGACCTATAGAAATATTATTGATGAAGAATTTTTTAAAATGTTTTTTAATGTTCTTAAGCCTGAATACGATAAAACACTTAATGATTTAAGAAGTTTATTTATTTCATTATCTCAACATTATGACGATGGTGTAAAAAATCAGATAATTGAAACAATAAAACATTTAAATGGGATCTTATTTGATTTATACATCGCCAATCGAAGTATTATAAACGTTGCGATTGAAGTCAATGGAAGTATTTTATCAAATAAAGAACTTAAGCAATCATTTCTTGATCATTACAAAATAACAGAAAAAGATTCACAAACGTTTATTATACCAGATTTAAATAACGCTGAAATGAAAAAATCATTAACTAATCATATTAACGAACATTTTCCAAAAATACTTGAATCATGGAAAAAAAATAGTCCCGCCATCGGTTATTCTTAAATATAATAATGATCCATACGGTGGAGGCCGTCATATCTCGCCGGGTATTGTTAATATAACATCAACGATCGCAGTCAATCTAGTATGTGATGTAATTGATGACAGCTATCAAGTAGATTTTTCAAAAAGTAGCGCTGCCCAGCAAGGTTATATATTATATTCATTTAGCCCTCAAGCGCCTCCCGGGTGGTTAATTGTATCTAAACCAATAAACCCCGTTTATCTACGTGTACATAATCCGTTATTATCAAGAATACATTTCAAACTTACAGACCAAATAGGACGTATTTTGGATTTACAGAATGAAACGTTAAGTATAAATCTGTATGTGAGATCATAGAGCGTTTTATCACAATGCGTTATCGTAAAACAAAAATAAAAATATCCGAATCGGATAGATTTTTTTACTGGGTAGATCAAATTATAAGTAAATAACCTATATACTTACCAGGGATTTTGTTTAGCCATTATCACATTAACTCCACCTTCACTTTCACAATGCTCTCTTAACTGCCTTATACGAAGGTTTACAATCTTTTTCTGTTCGTATTCATGAGATAATTCTAACTTAATTTTGTCAATAGCGTTTGAGATAGGTACAAACAGCTTTACCTGATTATCTGTAACTGCTGCCAGCGACTGTAACATTGCCTGCTGGATAAACTTCATGAATTTATAATCAGATGGTAGTGTGTACCTGTTCTCTAATTTCCGTTGTTCTAACGATTCAAAGTCAGACAGAATTTTTTCAGGATTAAGATTATCAGATATATTTACACCGTTATGTTGTAATATTTTAATCGCAGAAATAATAACATTAATATTTTCAGAATTCATTATATTATTAGTGTTTGTTTAATATAAAAATAAAATAAAAATAATAGTCCCTAAGGACTGTTTCAGGATGATTATATACATGTGATGATTATATACATGTGATTATTATATACATGAAGATGATTATATCTTAATTACGGACAGCACATTAACCCCATGTGATCCCCTAGGTTGCCAAATAACATCCTAGCAGAATCAGAGGTTACACATAAACTTATCCTAGGACATGTACACACTTTATCCCCATGTGATCCCCTAGGTTGTCAAAGAACATCCTAGCAGGATCAGAGGAAATTCGAAAGACGAAACAGACAACACAATTTTATACAACCCCATGTGACCCCCTAGGTTGTCAAAGAACATCCTAGCAGGATCAGAGGTTATATATAAACTTATCCTAGGTCAGCACATTTTAACCCCATGTGATCCCCTAGGTTGTCAAAGAACATCCTAGCGGGATCAGAGGTCACATATAAACTTAATTCTAAGAACTTAACTAACTTATCCTAGGACAGCACATTTTAACCCCATGTGACCCCCTAGGTTGTCAAAGAACATCCTAGCGGGATCAGAGGTCATACATAAACTTATCTTATAGACGAATAAACACACACACACCCCCAGCGAATTCCTAATCGATACGAAATATTAGAAATTCAGAGGGCTGTCTAGGCATTATGATTTTATGTAACCCCGAATCAAGCATATTTACAGTAATGTATTAACATATTTACAGTAATGTATTAACATATATTTATAGGGACAACACAGTTACATATAAACTTATCCTAGGGCCTTCTCTACGTTCAATAGAAATTTGCACACACACACGCCCCCTCCCCCCCCATCATAATCACCCAGGGAGTGCAAAATTGCACCCACCAAGTGACATGGTGGGAGAAGTGTACAAATTTTCTATTGAAACGTAGAACTGGGGCGGCCGAGGCCCCCAATTAAATAAGTTTTCTGGCATCAAATCGCCTTTCTTCCGACAGTATGCCGGTCACGAGAATCGAACCACGGACCTCGAGCACGAAAATCCAGTGCGTTAGCAATATGTATACATAATGAAAATATTAGTATATAGTTAAGCGTAATGTACTTAGCGTAACAGAATAAAATCAGAATTTATTATGCATTTCTTAATAAAATCAGAATTTATTGTGGATTTCTTAATAAAATCAGAATTTATTGTAAAATATGAATTTATTTTCAGTTTCCAAATGCTTGAAACTGCATTACACAAAACCCACAGCTAAAAGTCTGCATTAATCAGACGTCGCCAAGGATACTAAAATAATCGATAAGTTGGACGAAACACACAATGCCAGCTCATTTCTAAAATTAACCTCATGTACAAACTGCTAGGTGGCAAGGCGTTTCATAAGAACGTAGAAAATATAAATATTATTGAGATTTTATAGAATAATGTGCATAATAGCATCATTATTTATACAACGATGAAATTATTGAAAACTCTCAATTGTTGTAGGGTAAAACCCCAGCGATTCTCTAATTGATTTTGATGATTTCTTGATAAATTTGACAATAACTCACTAAAATCTGATAAAAAATAAGAAATTTTTATCAAAAATCACTTTATTTTAGCAAAACATAGTGATATTTTAGCCAAGGATTTCTATAAAATCGAAAAATCATCAAAATCAATTAGAGAATCGCTGGGGGTTTTACCCTACAAGCGCTACAAAATCTAGCCGAATTTCATTGATTTTTGGTCATTTTTCATGCAAAAAACGAGATTTTCAAACAAAAAACCAACAAAAAAAACGAGATTTTCGAACAAAATCAACAGAATTAAAAAAAAACATTGATAAAGGCGATTTTTATTTGTAATACTGTTGAGATTTATATTCATTGAAATGTTTTTACAGTCGAAGTTTGGACAATCAGAGAATATGAACGATATTTATGAAAAAGGAAAATATATCAAATACTTATAGTGTTGGACTCTTCAGCCTGATAAGGTGCAAAAAGCAATGTGGGTTCTGACCAAAACTCACAATATCATTAGTACAACAAGTACGACAACTGCAATATTTACTATTATGCTTGACGGAGTTGTCTCGCTTCATTACCTAATACTATAGGAACATTACATCAACGAAAAAAACACCTGCATAAAACAAACTATGAAAGCAAAAAGACATTGGTTCATGAAGAAGGTTCTGGTAGACTAATATAGGTGAACCTGATTTTTTGTAGAAATCTCATTGAAAAAGCAGATCTCGTGATATTATCTGCCACGTATTTTACTGAACGTGATGCTATGTTAAAGTATTTACCAGCAGAAGTAATTGATTTAAACACAATTTCTTCGCCATCTGTATTTGTGGATTTAATAGCTCTCTTTCCAAATATTTTACACTTTCGTGTATTTCCACGTGCAGAATTTTGACCTGTGTAACAGCTTGTAGATTATCAAGCGAGTTATTTTTGGGATTTCCATCAATGTGATCAATTACATGTCCATCTTTAATGATTCCAAAATAGCACTCGAACACGAATCTATGTGATAAATATCTTTTCTTTTTGGCCAGCAGCAGTAAATCTAAGAAAACCAGTATTATCAACACTAACGACTGGTTTCTTTAATCTGCAGTTCCTAATTACACCATCACGAGATGCTTCATAATTAGTGATTATTGGATGCTTCACAAACTCATTTTGCTCCATTTATATACTAATATTATTTGTTCAAATCATTATTTTGAAAATCTAGCGAGATAATCTTCTTCGGTCTTTATAGGAGATTCAGAAGATGTATTTTTTTTTATCGTAATATCGTTTCAGCTCTCTGTATTTTTTACCACCACATTGCGCGCACAATTGAGTTTTTCCTCTGACTCCAACACCACACCGCATACACGGTTTTGGTCCGAAACTGCCTTGTCTAACGCATTGCATATGAAAGCCGCAGAATTCGTTTACGCATGCTTTGTTACAAGGAGAAGTATATCCGATCATAAGCCAATGGCATCGATTCTTTGTTTGAATCATATACAAAAGATTAAAATTCAATTAAATATATATTTGTCTTAATTATAATAATGCAGGAATTATCCCCGATTGAACATTCCGGGGCTAGATTTGATCTTGACAGACTGCAGGAATATAAATTTAGTTTTTCTATGCAAGATCTAGCTTTAACGAATAAAGATATAACAAAACGTATCCGTGAGGCCAAAAAGGAATTTATTTTAATAAAATTTATTGTAAAGACAGACGATGACACCTGGATTATTCGTGACAAACGTGATTCTGTCCATAGGTCAGGAGATAATATTGTTCTTAGTAAAAATTCCAGACTAGGAATACTGACTGGTATTGATAAACCGTATTACGAGCGATCATACCCTGTAATTGCGGTTGTATACGCGGTATACCCGTTAAATAAAAAACCTGACGTTGGGGATCTCAAGCCCATGAAATTGTTAAGAATAAATTGCGTAGCTGAACGGGTTACAGAACACTTCACAAACGCGATACGCGGAAACGGTTTAACGGATTTAAGACGCAAAAAAATAAACACGTGGGCAGAAACAGTTAAAGATACCGGAGCGTCTATCAGCGACGTTGCTGAACTGGAAAAGAAATTAAAATTCCCAATAACGGTGAAGACGTTAACCGGGGAGATTTTGTACAAACCAAAATATAAATCAAGAGGAGCTTCCATAGATATTATTGATCATAACGCACATGCATGGACTGTGGTGGTAACAATATTTCCACGGGATAGAACGGTTAAATATTATAATGGTCATGTATTTGATGCTATCAGAAATATCAGTAAAACTGACCCTGTATCTGTGTGGCTGTTTCAGAGTTCGGAATATGATTATCATGATAAGTTTGTAAGGTCTAATGGTGATATTTATCGTACATAATCTCTCCACGGGGAAATGAAAAATCTTGCACAACGCCTTTGGCATGAATACACATCTGATGATATTAAGGTTGAACAATTACTTAATAACTGTTTTACCGTTCCATCAGTTGCTGCTCACTACGCTCAGGAGAAAAATTCATGGAAACCGACACGATTGGAATTTCTTGAAGATGTCCAGAAAAGTTGTATCGAATACGGACACGGTGGATTGTGGAATACTAAATACAATTATAATGACGTTATCTCTGTTGATATGGTAGCGTGTTATCCTGGAAGTTTTCTTGGATACGGAGAGTGTTCTGAATACTTTAAGAGATTTGGACATCCCACACACGAGATGACCAGAGTAGCGATAAACGGTCCTTTACCTGCTGACTTAACCGGAATTGCTTGTATAGAGTCGTTCGAGTTTTACAAGGATCTCCATCCGATTGTTTATGCGTGGTTTGGAAAACATTTTTCAGAGCGATGTTGGGCTCCAGTAGTACTAATAAAGTATATGCTTGATGCTGGAATTTTAATGTCGTTATGCGTAAGTGAAGCAATTATATCATACCGCTTGCAGAAACAGGTTTGGTTGCCAGAACCGGATGTATTTAATGATGCTAGGAGAGATTTTCCTAATCCTGAAGATGATATTTTTAGTGAATACAGAAGAGAGCGTGATGAGAAATTTGCAAAAGATCTCGGCAGAAAAATAATCGGTAAATTTATGCAAGGTGGATCATATGATCATAAACAAGCGTGTATAAGATTAATCATGGACGATGCTGAACTCGATTTTATAATTGCTGATACAACGGAGAAAAACACATTTATAGGTCGAAGTAATGCTTATTTATCAGACGGAATTAAATTAGGTACAATTGTGAGCTATACTGATGTCGAGTCACCGCAGTTTACTCATTTAAGATCTTCGATGCTAGCGTATGTTTCGATAAATTTATTATCTATGATAAACAGATTTCCTCGTTACGCAGTCAGAGTCGCGACAGATTCATTTTATATAAATAAAAAATATGCGGATTCGTTAAAACAATTACATATTAACGATCATGCATCATTGGGCGAATGGAGAATAAAACACGAGGATATAATCAGTTATTCTGAATCCGCCGATGTTGAAATTGCGAGAATATATTACAAGAATAATCAGCTATCAACGATTTCATCGGCACCATCTGTATATGATTATGTAGCTAGACATAAAACCGTTTATCTTAATGGGTGTGGTGGTTCAGGTAAAACAACACGCGCGATTAAATTATTTAGTAATTGTTCTGATATGATAGTTTTGACACCGACACATAAACTCGCCAGGGAAATAAAAGAACGAGGAGTAAAATCGTGTACATATCATAGTTTCTTCAGATGGTGCGCAGACGCATGGACTCCATCGCGGATGGGTGAGAAATACATTCTAAAATTATTATCTGGGACGAGATATGCACGGTGTCGCTAGAGGTATTAAAAATATTTCTTGATTGGCTGTTATTAAAAAATACTGCTGTGATAATGTGTGGCGATCATGGTCAACCGCCACCTTTCATTGGATCGTCTCCACATGAGTGGCTGAAAACATTTGTAGATTATTACGAAGAAATAACTGATGACCATAGAGCTATTGATGGATCACTAAAAGAGTTTAAAAAGTTAATAAGACTACAGCCAGATAAAATACAATGTGAAATAATGCGTAAAGTAATTCCAGAAACTTCTATGAATGATTTTTGGACTTTATGGAGACCTGCTGATTTGATAGTTGCGAGTAGAAAAATAGTTCGCGATACACTTCAACAACAATTATTTACGTTACATAAAGAAAAATTTTCAAATCTACCTGTACCTTTGTGTTATCGCCCAGCAGATACTCGACGACAGAATATTGATGTTGAGATTCCTGGTGGTGGAATACAAAATCTTGTGTTAAATGATATTGTTTTAGTTGTTGTTGATGTTGTTCAGAGCGCGTTAAGCATGAATAAATCGCCGTGGACGTTAGGATACGCTATAACGATTCACTCGTCACAGGGATTAACTATTACCGATACGAGCATTTGGATTGTCGATGATCGTATTGAGTGGTCAAATTTAGTTTATCTAACAGTGTCTCGAGTCAGAAGAATATCTCAACTGGGCCGGGTTATCATGGATTGCGTAATAACCGAAGAAATTCCTGACAACTTTGTCGATATCAATAAAAAATTAGCGAGTTATAAGCAATGTGACAAAAAAAAATAATCGCGATTTTGATATCGATGTTGAATTTATTATAACACTAAAAGCACAACAGAATAATCATTGTGCAAGTTGTAACTGTAATATGCTATGGCAGTATTCGAGTAATAATCCCAGACAATTTACCGTTGATAGAATTAATAGTAATCTTGGTCACACACTCAAAAATGTAATGCTGACCTGTCTTGAATGTAATCGACGTCGAGGCGCTGGACAACCCTCTGCAAGTTTATAAAAGTGAACGCGGTGGTAATTGTGTATCTGTAGGAATTATTTGTAATTTTTCGCGTACAAATCCACGCTGAGGAGCAGTTGAATCTAATCTGTAGATTGCGGGTCTACCTGTGGACCTTACCACGCTAGAAATTTTGTGTGTGGTCACACTCCAGACAGGATCAGTTGCTCTTTTTCTACCTCCTTCAAGTTCACCAGGTTCATATAAATATCTTACGGTAACATTAGCTAGTACTGGTTGAGAGGATGATTTACGTTGTCCGTAGCCATCGCTACGGAGTATATATATTTTTTTGATCGCATTAGAAGGTTTCATAGAAGTTGCACGAGTCACTTCGTTGTTCAACGCAGCTATCACGCTTGGTAACCTTGCAACCCATTCACGAGATCTCTCCGTGGACTTAAAGCCAGTAGATATTTCCCTAGCGTATTGGTATCCAAATAACCGCTCAGCAAGCGTTCGATTAAATCGTTCAACGATTGCCTGATCACGATGAATTTCTGTGTGTCCTCGTCTGATTTTAACGTTATGTCGCTTCATCAACGATGATACTGCACCAAGAAATTCTTTGCCAGGATCAACCTGTAGCAGTTGTGGCCATCGTAGACCACCTTGTGGTCCGGATCCTCGTTGATAAATGCGTTCAAACGCAGATGCAACTTCAGTCGCTGTTTTAGTTGATAATGGTTCTGCTTCTTTATATCTACTCGCAACGTCAACGACGGTTAACGCGTATCTGTATGTGTACTGACGTCTGCCAGTTTTAATGGTATCGTGTGGTAAAAACAAAATATCTGCTTGATGAACTTCATTAGGGGTACTAACATCAAAATGTGCATACTGAATTTTTTTAGGTGGACGTAGAAAGATTTGCCATATTGCCTGTCGTGCTAACCACGCTGCAGCGACATCACGTGAGACTTTTGCTGCTTCAGCAAGTTTACTAATCGCTGCTTTACCTCTCCAGTATCCTCTTGGGCTATAATAAACAGATTCCATTATAATAATCAGTTGATTAATTACCAGCCCCTAACATTATTTTACCTTTCATACCAGCTTTTATCAGAAAAGCAGCTAATCTTTCTCGAAGTGATTTATCTTTTACATTATTTATGGCATGAATCAGCTTTACATCTGCAATATGTCGTTGTTGTAGGTCCTTACTTTTATACGCGACATCGTGAATGTGACACGCTTGATCAATTGCGTTTATTGGATACTCTCTAGGTTTTGGTTGATCTCAGTTATCGAGTCGGATATCGACACGAGTTCCAGGACCACAATAATTATATCCAGGCAATTGTTTTTCACCAGGATACTTTGCCCATGGAGCTCCTGGTAATTTACCTAACGAAGCAGCGATATCTCCACCTGTCTTTAATGAAATAAATATATATTTTTTGTACCACATTTCACACACCTACCTGTAAGTGCGCGCCTGTTATTTTTTGTTATTATTGTCGTTAATCCACTTGTGGACGTACGCGCTTTACATCGAACGCAATATAAATCCATATTAATATTATATGGATATAACTGATTTCTCAGCGACACGAAAACAAGAGCCAGTCAAGCATCATCCAGCGCTACCAAATTCTATCAGAGCGATTATACTTGGCCCATCTGGGTCTGGTAAAACGCAATTATTACTTAATCTGATAATGCGATGGTTCAAGTGGGATAAATTATATTTAGTACTGTAGCACCATCTGTAGATGATCAACGATGTTACGAAGTACTTGAAGATTTTAATGAAAATGCAAAGTCGCTGACGTGTCCTAATGACGCTATTGATTTTATTACCGATATCGATGAAGCTCCATCTATAGATGATTTTGATGGATGTATCAATAATCTCGTAGTGTACGATGATGTAATGCTTGATAAACAATCCAATCCAGCTCGGATATTTTCGCGAGGCCGTCACAAGAATACAGACGTTATTTATTTAACTCATAAATACACGCAAATTCCTAAAGTAATCAGAGATAATTGCAATATCTTAATTGTGTTTAATGGAGTAGAAATTTATACTTTGCAAAATATTTATTATACCTGGTGTTCAGGGGACATGAACATGATTAAATTTAGAAACTTCTTTTCAAAAGCAAAAGCTATTCCGTTCGGATTTATAACAATAAATTTACATGACCCCAGATCTAGATATCGTATAGGTCTGGATAAAATCTTTGGTTAATTATAGCAGCAGAGGGGGTGAACGACCAACGTTGAGTGACCAACGCGTAAACGAAACAAATAAAAACGCTAGTCAGAGATAAAGTAACGAGATTAAGCTAACCCTAAGAAATCTCATGGTCTGACAGAGTCGGTTAGAGGTTGTGGTTTAACGTCACTGACCTTATTTTTTCAGCCTTCGTAGGAACCTTATTTTTTCATAAATAATGTCTCAAACAAAATGGTCTGTTCACCCCCTCTGCTGCTTGCACAGTTGTGATGTAGACATATACTATCTACCACCATGCAAGACATCTACCACTTTAAAGACAACGACTATAATAAAGGAATACAAAACATTAACAAAATACTCTAAATCATAAATATTTCATTCTCAAAATAATAATTATGTCATATAATAAGGTTATATATTTATAAAAGTTTCATATTCTATGCTAAACATTCCACAATAATGCAGTATGAACAGAAATGTCTTCACCATAGAGATATGTTTAATTCATATTTAGATGGCATTTAGAATACCAGAGATTTGATTACCGTTTAAAAGGAATATATAATGTAGACATTGTTACTATTTTTATTTATTATTATTATTATTATTATTATTATTATTATTATTGATGTTGTTCTAAATATAGCACAAATATTTCCTAAATATAAGTGTAGATGTCTGATAAACATTAATATAAAGATTTTTTATTTCAAAATCTGATTACATTTTTTAATTTTAAAATTATGATAATAATATGAGCCATTATTTTACAACATTATTTCTAATTTCATTTGTATTCATCACTGATCTGGTAAAAATGTGGTCATCTGACTATTTTAATTATTACTTATTCTGCAGGCATATGTGTATAATTATTTATGTCTTCGATGATGATCATGATGATGTTGACGATGATGATGTCTAAATTGCTTGCAGTTTTAAATGTAGTCAAAGCAACTGACATTTTAAATTATACCTAATCATGAATTTAAAAAATATAAAGCCACTTTTATTGCGACTTCAAGTATTTGATAAAGTTTAATAGTCTACTTACATTACATTTTTATGGTTCATATAATTTTGTGAACGTAGTTTTTTCCTTTATTTTAATTTTGCTGGTGATACCGGTTGGTATCTTGCACGTTGTATACACTATAAATGTACCGACTTTTATTTTTACATTCTCGCGTATCTACGTGAAAAGCATACACCCTGCGTTTATATGAGGTTGTCCGACTACCAAAAATAGCATTTCTTTAACATAGTACTTGCCGTTTACGACCTGGTTTTTTTTTTTAAATTTAGAAACGTTTGCTCAGATAGAACAAGGTTGGGTTTGAAATTTGTAAAGTTTAAATGGATTAAATAATCCTCGGCTAGATGGTAACTGTACCAGATAAATACTTTCAAAGACCGGAGTGGGACACGATTCATAATATTTAGGACTTAAGCTAGACAATATGTGATTTTTCAGAGGATTGTACGATAGATTTCATAAAATGCCAAAAATGCCTCAATTAATTCTTTTGAAGTATCCATAAAAAATTGAAAAGACTGTGTGAATAAGCAGTGGATATGTAATAAATGCAAAACCACATAAGTTTGCTTTGTTCTGAGTGGGCGGAAAGAAGAACTCATTCGATACGGAGTAGGTAGCCTGGCACCATGGTCTTCCATGATGCTCCGCACACGAGACAAAAGCACGCAACGTTGAATGGCCAATGCCGGTGGAGAAATTTAAGATGGCGGAAGTAATAAAAAAAAAATTCGTTGGTAATAAAGATATACCACTGAATCAGTCATTTCCGGCTGTGTCACCACCGGTTTCTTCGTTATATTAGTCACAATTGTGTCAATTAAAGATGTACTGAATGTTTGTTTAAAGTGCCATTATGCAGTGCTGTCATTTTCAGCCATTATGTGTGACTGGGGGGGGGGGGACGGTGAGAGATTGCTCCATTTCAGAGGCATAGAATCAGATCACAATTATTGGTTCAGTTCAGTACCCACGAATGTAGTCTCAGTCTATTTTTATGGCATTTTTTCCTTTTGGTGGTGATACAATAGTTAGATTTAGGCATTCTTGGTATGGATTTAAGGGTAATTGTTTATTCATTAGAATATGAACTTATGATGTGGTTGTCTGTATGTGCACAGTGACTAATAAGGTCTTGGTGATAATTCGGAAGTGAAATCTGTGTTCCATTGCACGTTGCTTTGTTACAGTCCAGCCTCTCAAAGAAATGCGGTTCAACCAATAACAAGAACTTCACCGTGAAGTCAACTTTGAAGATATTTTAGATTAACATATGATTTGGATTGTTTGTCACACAGTAGCAAGTTCAGTACTGAGAAACAAATGTAGAGAATATATAGTAAAATTAATTGTGTTCTGGGACCTTATGTCTTCCGTCATCTTGAATTTCTCCAATGGTATTGGCTATTCAACGTTACGTACTTGGTCTCGTGTGCGGAGCATCTTGGGGCCAGGGTACCAGGCTAACTGTGTAGCCTGGTTCCCGGCCCAATGTAGCTATCGCCCATATTTATACATACTGACAGGACAGTGTACCAGTCTAGGTAAAGGCCTGACAACCTCGACGCACTCATAGGCATTATCAAACTCGTTCTTTCCGCCCACTCGGAACAATACGCATATTTAGTTTTGTTTATATCCTTCTGCCTGTATTTTTTTTTTTGTTACCCAGTTACTAATAAACAAGAAAATTTCCACGCAATAACTGTTTTGCATATCGCAACAATTAAAGTTTTTAAGTTTGTAATACTGGGTTTGCGATAATTGTACGGTGTTAGAAACTTGTCTCTGCCTTTGTGAAGCTTTGTGAAAATGAAGAAATAGTTAAATTCATTCTTGATTTCATTTTGATCACAATGATAACACCTTATTTCCTCACAATTTGTATCGTACAAATTAATGATTTCAACAGGGAGTCTATGATTGATGACCTCAACGTTATCAACGGTAAATACACATTCTTCGGTAACAGTTATGAGTAGTTTTCGATGTTCAAATCTTCTTAACAATGGTAACATTTACCTTTACAGGATAGAGTTATATTTACCAAAGACTGCCATTTCTGTATATAACGGTCTTTTGAAGTTTCTGTTATCATGAGTTTTGTTCCTCTATAATTTCTGATAAGTTCATAATATAGGACGATTGGTCACCCAACATTTATCAAAGTGTTATTCATCCATTTATAAGTATTATCGTTAGCGTTAGTCTCGTTAATAAAATATTTGATAAATGAGTCTGGATAACTGAACCTATTTGCCATTGATGATAGAGATTCAAAATCTTATCATTCGGGATCAGATAAATATTTCAATAGGCTTCCTTCCTAGGTCTGCATATAACATGTAAATGGTAGAACTTTTCCTCAGTTTTAAATGTTACTTTAAAACTTTCGTTACGCAAAATTCTCAGTAATTGCGATATTTTAGAAGTTTCACACTTTAAACCCGTATAGTTGTTGTTGTTGCTATAGGGTTTAAAGCCATTTTCAGCACAAGATAGGCTATGCATGGTGGAGGAAGAACCCTGGAAAACCCTGGAAAGAACCACCGACCCACGAGAAGCTACCGGCACGTTTTCTCACATACCCACATTGGCCGAGCCCGAGACTCGAACCCACGCAGACAGAGGTGAGATGGCAGTGATCCGTAACGGTGAGCGCTTTAGACCACTCGGCCACTGTGGGCCCCCACACTAAGACTAAGACTCAAGGCCCATTTTGCTCTGCAACCAATAAATGAATCAGAGGAAAATATAAGCTGCGACAAACCCACATTCAGAAAGAAAAGTAATTGGACCCCACCAAAAAGTTCAATTCCAGATCTAGAAGCCTTTATCAACTCAGCTGAAAACGACACTTTCAAACACATCAACCATACTAACAGATACTCTAACTTGACAAAAGAAGAAAAAGATGCCCTACAATCATCGAAAAACAGAACAGACATCATAATTAAGCCTGCAGATAAGAGTTCCGCTGTGGTCATTATGAATAGGGAAGACTACATTAGTGAAGCAAATAAACAACTAAGTGATGCTAGGTTGTACCAAAACTAGACCATGATCCAACTCTGGAATATGCAAAAACTATCACAAATATTATTGAGAAGGCTTACCAAATCGGGCACATAGACCAGCAAACAAAAAACTACTTAACCCAGAAAACCCAAGGGCAGATAGCTGTTATCTTCTACCTAAAATCCACAAACAAGAAAACCCGGGCAGACCTATAATCTCCGGTAACGGGCATCCCACAGAAAGGATATCAGAATATTTGGATCATTTCATGAGACCACGTGTCCACAAATTACGATCATATCTTCAGGACACAAGAGGTTACGTCATAAAAAGCAAAGCAAGCGAACCATTACTGCCAGATAAATTGCTTGTTTCCTTAGAAGTCACATCTTTGTATACTAACATACCGTACAACGAAGGGATACAGGCTTGTAGAGAAGCATGGGAAACAAGAACTGTAGACAATCCACCCACTCACTTCCTAGTCCAACTCCTGGAGCTTGTCCTAAAACTCAATAACTTTAAATTTAATAAAGAAAACTACCTCCAAATCAATGGAACTGCAATGGATTAAAAATGTCCCCTTTGTATGCTAATATTGTTATGGAAAAACGGGAGGGTCAACTTTTAGCATCGGTGGAACTTACACCATACCAGTGGGTACGCTTCATCGATGACATAGAAATGAAGTGGCAACATGGAAGAGAAAATATGATGATTTCATATCAAAGGCAAACAACTTCCATCCTTCAATAAAATTCGCGGCAGAAGTGTCCAACTCAATCCACGTTTTCCTCGACACAACAACCAGACTGGTAGAACTCCATATAGACATTTACTCAAAACCAACCAACAAACACAAGTATCTCCCCCCAACCAGCTGTCATCCAAAACACTGCATTCGGAACATCCCATATAGCCAGGCACTGAGGATACGCAGAATTTGCTCCGACGATGAAACATTCCAAAAAAGGTCTGAAGAATTATCAAAACATTTTATTAACCGAGGCTACGACAAAGACCTGATAGCGGAGGCAACCCAAAGGACCAAACAAACAAACCGCAATGACCTACTAAAATATGGAGAAAAGGAAAAGACTACCATCCAGACAACCCCATGATAGGTAAAATCATCGGGAAACACTGGCCCATCGTGGAATCGTGTGGCTCGCTAAAGTTAATCCTCCCGAACAAACCTGTAATAGCTTACCGGAAACCAAAAAAACATCAAGGACATCCTGGTCAGGGCGAAGCTAACGCCAATCACTAATCTAGACCACCCTAGTAAATCTGGCCCCTTTGGCGATAAAGGTGCAAAACATGTCAACATATGATAGAGACCTGGACATTTTCCAGCACAGTGACTAGAGAAAAACTGAACACATATGGTCCAAACAAAACGTGCAAAACAGAGAATGTAATTTATCTGATCACATGTAAGATCTGTAGCCTTCATGTCGGAGAAACTGAAAAGCTATACAAAAGGATCAACCTTCATAGATCTGATTGGCTGACAAAGAAGCTGTACAGAAGCCCAGTCGCAGAACACTTCTTCTCCCGTAGCCACATTTACAGTGATATAACACTTATTGCAATTGTTCACAACCCCAACTGGAGTTCCGAAACCAGGAAAGAAAAGGAATCTTACTGGATACGCCACCTTAGAACATTGAAACCCAGCGGTTTAAACCATGAAGACTAGAAAAAGACAGCCACGCACAAATAAAACCATCTATTTACAGCCGACACATTTTCTTTAAAATAATTATGTAAATTTGCTTATTAGTCACCCAATGGCCTATAATTACTACTATAACAATGAAATAACCGGGATATAATTTGTACTTACATACACTTACATAAAATAAAAGATGTCGTTATGGCCCATCGATTTATAGGTCAATATAAAATATTTTCCAGCATCCGCAACAAGTTGAAATAAACTAGTTGAAACATAATAAATTTAAAGGTTTCATTCCTGTAAAAATAATCATGTAAAGTTTTGCAAACACAACGGATTTTCTGTTTTATTTGTTTGTCTTGTCTATGTTTTGTATTTGCCTTTGAAAAAGACTCATTAAGAGTCGAAAGCGCTCAGGCTAGTTAGATATTAGTTTGGACTGTATATATATATATATATATATATATATATATATATATATATATATATATATATATATATATATAAAGATCGTCCCATGTATATTTTATCTAATAGTTTCATTAACGGCTCGATGCTCCAAAACATTGTCAAAGGCACAACAAAAATCAATAAAAGGACAAATAATTGTTTCATCTTGCAAGTTTGTAAAACGTCAGTAAGAGCGTGAAATTAAAATATAGGATCTGTAGATGACTAGTCTGGCTTGAATTTGGCTTGATTTTCTTAACAACCTCGTAAACATGTAAAAGAAAATTCTGAAGTCTTTCTTCAAGAACATATAGAATAAGATTACTAAAACAGTAAAAAAAAATTGTGATAGATATATTGTTATGAATATTGTTATGTGTTTAGGTTGTCTTAGCAACGTAGCATCGCAGTAAAGAAAAATACCTTCAACTCCAGATCCGCTGGGTACAATCTTGAACGTTGCATGGTTTTCATCAGACACTTGTCTGTAACCTGGACGATCTGCCCCAGATGCCATTCTTTTTCAGTTATCCTACCAAATGCAACAAGAAAATAGTGATAATAAATAATACGTGCTTCGAGTTTTCCATGCCGTAATGTGCTTTACCATACAATATAGTATCTTACTTTAACTCTTCCTGAGCTATGGCAATGTTCAGATTTGTGATCCGTCTCAAGCAATAGTTTTTGTCTCATATAATGATGATAACAATAATATCCACCACCATGGTCTTCCTTTTGATTTTCCCTCAGGGACCTCGTTTGGCTTATAATGCAGTAATGCCCTATGCCTTTGCCATGGTAATTTTACGAGGGATTTTTAGATCTTCCAATATTATATCAAAACTGGCCAAGCTATAAATGCCTTTCAAATAGTGGTCATAGTTCATTTGATGATCTCACGAAACTATCGGCGAAAGAGATAGCAAGCTATGCGTGGATTATGGCGCAATTAATTTTGTTCATATTTGTGTGTCAGAGCTCTGAGCAAAACGTACTCTGATGCCCAGACAGTTCTCACTGCTCGACATATAAAAGTTTGCGTAGAGTGTAAATTAGTCAATTGGCCCATATAATGTGCATATTGCTGTCAAAGCAGTTTAAGTTAATTTTGGACGCGTAATTTTAAATTTAAAAGAATGTGATAAGGCAAAGGACAGAAGGGGTTAAGTAAATTGATCAACAGTTCTTGTTGCTTAACAGTGACGAATGGAAGAATATCGTTTGCCTTGTCTGTCATTTCTCTGTTTTTACTTGGATGATCTTAATAGGACAATGAACTTCACCAGCAGAGCTATTTATAGCATATATACACATGAGCTATTCCGTAGAATGTCACATTTGTTTGAAAGAATCAACTGTCTTGTATGCTAAATTTAGCATAGTACTGTATTACTCGTTCCAGCGGCGGAGATGGCAACAAATGTTAAGGTCTTTTTATTTATTAAAGTTGTTATCTATTGCCATCCATTCTATCCCTTGATAGGAATTAGTGTCATACTTGGACTGTAGACGGAAACCACATTGAGGGAAAGACAGATACACCATGTAAGGAAAGCAACGAAGAAGGATCTGTTATAAAAGATCTACAGAATACACGGCCTCAGGAGGCCGGAAAAGTTCCAGAATCTATGGGAAATATATGAAAAAAAAGTAAAAAAAGGAATAAAACAAAAAATGAAAATTAGAGGTTTAAGAGTCACCTATGGTACATAACCGTCTGGCCTTTAAAAATGGAAACAAACAATTTGAAAATAATTAGTATAAATGTCAATGGGATTGATAAAAATAAAATTAACGAAATTCACAGGATAAGTGAAAATTATAGTGTAAAACTACTTCTTCAAGAAAATCGTAACTTAAGCGGCAAGATGGAAGCGCTTTTGGAAGCGAAATCAAATGCTGTAGAAGCAAACAATAATAATTTGAATGACATAAAAGTGGGGGTAGCAAGTATAGTAAAAATTAAGCGTAACTCGAAACAGTGGGAAGAATTGGAGGTGGGTGAAATCTTTAAAGGGAGATTAGTACATATAAAATGGGGGGGGGGGATGATACCCTTCTTTGCATGCATATATAACTAATAACCACACTAATAAAAGAAGAGCCTAACATTGATATAGCATAACAAATTCACGTAAGAACAACACGATATAAAACAGGGACAGATGCCTGCCGGTCTCGAGAAGTAGCGGGTGTAGACACCACGGGGCTGTCACAAGGCGCTACGCGAAGTAAACAGGCCTGTGGGACAACCGGCGAAAATTGAGCCGGCAGAACGTGGACAAACATAGCATGCAAACAAAAGGGGAACAGAAATACAAATACTAATAATTCTCCTTTTGTACTAACGAAGAAACAATCTTTTACCCATTTATGAACATTGTTTTTGGCTTTACTAAATTTTACAGGCGAGGATTATAAGGATTAAACAGTTCGTGCCGCCAGGGATAATTAAAGTAATTATACCTGACCCCTGAGGATAAGACCTGTAAATGGCGAGACAATACGAAATACACGCACTACGGCCGTACGAAACAATACACAATAAAACGGATTTACTTTTGAAAGTTTTTGTTTATTTTTGCCTTAGGCTAATAAACTTTTCTCCCTTATAGGAATAAATCTAAAATTTGTTTCTTCAAAAATCTTAGTTTTATAGAGAAAAGAGAATTTATCTATAATAATTACACTTCCGGTAGGAGTGGACACGGGAATTCAGTCCGCTTTGGGACTGGTTTCGCGGATGCGCGAACTCGGATCCCTCTATGCTTGAAGGAAACTTTATGCACTAAGGTTATTATTTTTTTTTTAAATATATAAAGCTATATGGAAATAGAAAACTCACCACGATTTGCTTGGAATAGACGCCAGCCCTTACAATAACACATACACTACCAGACAAAATAGCAATATACACATAGCAAACACAGGGCAATAGGAAATCTACTGTCAATAGATTACTAAGAAACCAGAGAGGGAAACCCGTCTTCTGATTTTGTGTCTGGAGAAGGGAGTACAAAATCCCAGTTTCATTCTCTAGGAACAATGGGATGCCAGCTCGGGCTTTCTGGTAAGTACCTAAAGTATAGATCATTAACTATTCAAAAATAACTTAAAATATCTAAATAAAATTGTTAAGACCAAATTCTTGTTAAAACAGAACAACACAAAAGATCTGAGAGGGTACAAACAGATATAAAATCCTTTAAAAATTACCGGACTTCTTAAAAGTGTCACAGCTAATATAGCTGGGAGCTCGCGAGAAGCCCACATATAATGGACTATTAAAAAGCTTTGCCATTTCATATCCATGCACCCCTCTCCTCCCTCAGAAGGGTGTCATTTGGAAACGCTAGTCAAGTTTTGGGTCAAAGTTTTCTTATTTTATTCATAGGTCCCATATTCTTAAAGGGATAACTGGACTGTAGAATCAGGATGTTTTGATCTTAAATATCTATGCAAGCCTATCCCCGTATAACCTTCTGGCAAGTTCCAAGTCATGTAGAAAATGAAAACAGACTTGCAGTTTTCAGGTGTTCAGGATTGTAAAATAAGTTTCAGCAGAAACCTCTATATTTGACGTGCAAGTTTATCATAAATTGTCCTCACCTGACTTGCTATATAATTAATTAATACATATTTAATAATGAAATATTGAAATGTACCAGTCGTTGAAAATTTATACCAATTATCGCCATAGCGGCGTTTGCACTTTTGGAAGTGGTTTCTTTGCCTTTTATACAGTACGTTGTTAAAACTTGTATTTCCATCTTTAGGCCTATTTAATTCCCCCCCCCCCCTCTCTCTCTCTCTCTCTCTCTCTCTCTCTCTCTCACTCTCTCGGGAGGTACGGATCTTAAAATGTCAAGACAGTAGTATATATTTATTTAATCAATGAGAGGACACCATCAAACAATTTGCCTAAAGAGAACTCCAAACAAGAACATTATGTAAAAGTCAAAGTTTTTCACATGAACTTACATGACCTGTTTATTTCATATTCAGTGTCACATATACAATACCTTATATGATTGTAAGTGTTCAATATTACAATCGGAAAGTAAGAGAGTAAAAAGAAAGAACTTAAGATTCTTAATGCATTGTACATAATTTATTGTGAAAATATATAATTCTCGGTCATTATTATTTCGTGGTGACTGAGTTATTAAGCTGGCTGAGCGGGGCACGTGTAGTGTTCATTTTGAAAGAAAAGCATGACTTTTATAATATGTTTATCATTAAAACATTTTGGCACATATGCAACTTGTAATCTTTGTTTTTTGGGATAAAATTTATCAATGCGGAGAAGAAGACTAATTATTAGTAATATTCAGTATAGTTATTCTATGTAATTATACGTAATGTAAAAATTTCCGTTAGGCTCTATAGTAATACAAAAAAATCACATTGGTGTTTGATATTGTCCTAAACTTATTGTCAGAATCACATTATATTCTATATTGTCCCCAATAACTACTAAAACCCACACTTATACAAAGGACATGATATAAAAAGAGGGGATGCAATAGAAGTAAAATCTCTTATAAGCAAACCTATGTTTCCCCCTGTTAGCCATATCTCCCTATATCTTCCCTACCGTCCCCTTATAAACAAACCTACCACACTTATAAATTATAATCTGTATAACCATAGTAGTGAAGTGCAAGGATAAGAAAAGGGTAGGAATATATGCACACTATAGACATTAACATATTTATATACTATCACACACAAGAGTAGAAGTGATAACACATACACAAACATTCTCTCACCCCTGACAAGGATATGAATGCACACACACACACACACACACACACACACACACGAGTTCACACACATCCACACAAATGAATCTACTAATATACCACCATACGAGGGGGATGAAATAGAAGTAACACCCCTTATAAACAAACTTAAGACAATCAACCATTCATCAGCTAACCAGCACCTGCACAAAGGGTAGGACGTAAAAGAAGGGAGATAAAACAGAAGTAAACCACTTATAACAAATACTAAAAGTCCTTCAACCACATCCACGTAAACATTCCATACCATCCTCTTATAAACATAACTACCATCCCTTAAGGCTCTTATAACTCCTACAACCCAAGCAATGAATTGAAAGGATATAAAATAGTAGAAATATTTACACACTACACACAAAGACATACTTATCTACTATCACCCACTGAGCGCAAGGAGATACAATGGAAATCTAACATACTAAACACGCAACAATACTTATATACATAATGTCATACACGAAGCTGAGAAAACTTTTTCTTTAAAGAAAAACTGTCGTTTCTGGGGCCACCCATATCTCTCTTAGAAAAGATAAACTACTTAATTATCGCCAAATCAAACAAAATAAATCTCCATTATAAAATGTGTGTGTTTGAATATCTATCAATACTAAATCGAAATCAAGACAGATATGAAAATACGTTTTTGATATATCACAATAAAAAATACATCACAAAAGTTAATGTCCTCTCCTTTTTGCTATCTTGCCTTTTTGAATTTTTTTCGTCCAAACGGGTTCTTCTGCTATTTTTCTTCTGCGTCTGAAATCACCTCTTTCTCTTTTCTCATTTTCCTGGGGGCATTTTAAAGATCAATGTCCTTCGTCTCGAAAATGAAAACAAGCATCCTTAGTTTTGTCTTAGAGCTGCTTCTCGTATCTTGGAGGTTCCTTTTCTTTGACGTTGTGGACATTATGTGACCTAATATCCTTTCCCTTGACAGACATAACTGACTGTTATCCTGAGAGGAGTAGTCTGCAGCTTATCCAGAAGTCTTCTTGTAAGTGTATTGTCGAATGACTCTCTGTAACTCTCTAACCAGAAGTATAATGTAGCGGAATGACTCCCTCGGCTACACTACCCCGGGTCTCGCTATCTCGGGGTTTTTAGGATAGGTCGTTGTATTTGGAGTGATTACTCCGCTGAATCTGTCTGAGGACTGGCGCTCCAGAGTGCGACAGATTTCTACCCTAGCGGGATACCTTCTTATTTCTGGCTTCTTGTCGCAGACTGGATCGCCGACTGAGTCGCTTGGTCGTTGACTGGTTTTCCTATGGTCACAAGACTGTGTCGTCGACTGAGTCGCTGGGTCGTCGACTGAGTCGCTGGGTCGTCGACTGGATCGTCGTCTGGGTCGTTGACTGGATCGTCATCTGGGTAGCCGCATCGCCAACTGTGTAGCCGACTTGGTCGCAGAATCGCCGATTGTGTCTTCTTCTGGTCGCCGACTTGGTCACAGAGTCGTCAACTGTGTCCCTGACTTGGTCGCAGAGTCACCGACCAGCTCTCAACTGTGTCGCAGACTCGCCGAATGTGTCGCCTACTTGGACGCAGAGTCGTCGACCGTGTTTTCCTCTGGTCGCCTACTGGGTCGCAGAGTCTCCGGCTGGGTCACAGAGTCGCGTCGTTATCCGATCGAGATCGACAGTGAGTGAAGACAGTGCAAAATGATGAAAGAAGAGTTATCCTCAGTCAAAACGTGTATTTCCACAAGACCCCTGCGTTTCTTGGACGAACCTTGTAGCGCCTGTCTTTTGGTCGACGAAAGACCTTGTCCCTACACTTTTCCGATTCCCTGGCCTGGCTCTCTCCTGTCCGACGAAATGCGACCAAATATGCTTGCTCTGGCGGGGTGGTTATGCTGCTTCACTTGCACTTGCAAGGGGACGTCTTCATATCATACCGCTTCATAACACACCAAACCGTAGCAGCCA
>JAECUM010025023.1:0-12192 GCA_016617855.1 Megalonaias nervosa | reverse complement strand
GATTTTAAACAGAGACAGAAAGAAGAATTGGAGAAATTTTTACAACAGTAGAAAGAGGCTGAACAAGCATTTCTTCTTGAACAGCAACAGCGAGGAGAAGAAGTGGCAAGAAGGAAACGACAGGAAGAAGAAGAAGCAGTAGAGAATAAACAAGGTCTAGGAAAGAAGGAGAACAGTAAAACTCAAACGGTAATGGTACTCTTGGACATTTTGGCAGAGTTAAGAAGTCTGAAACAAATGTATCAGACTTCTTTATTACGACCCAAGAGAAAAAGACCTTCCCGAGCCAAACAGTCCAACCCTGTTAGTATGGTATCTCCGGTGTACTAACACCGGAGATACCACCACTAGTGATTTCTACCAAATCATTGACGGGAGCAAGTCCAGAAGTTGGTCTTGGCCGTGGCAAAGGCTTAAAGCAGTTAAAGCTGATTGCTTCTCTTTCCTGAGTTTGTTATTTTTTTAAAACAAACAAAAAAAACCACCCAACACCCAACGGTCCTTTTTAGGGCCAGTCACTTCTTTCGAAAAGAGATAATATTCATTTTGCCAAAATCAATTAAAACTCAAAATCCCTTTTATAACCCATGATGTACGTGTGTGAGTGCATGAGTGTAGGTCCTTATTATTCTAAACAATCAAAACCAAAAGACACTTACGTTCTTCAGTCTGGTCTATTCTGGTACAAATTTTACAATCCAATATCACAACACAACACTTTTTTAAAAAGTTCATAGACTTTTTCTGTGCCTTTTTTCTTTCACTCTCTTTGTTTTCTGATTTTCTTCACTTTCACAGCTTTTTCCTCCTCTTCTTCCTCACTTTTGTCTCGACTTCTTTTCTTTTCTGTCTTCTCTCTCTGGACGTGTCGGGGTTCTTTTCCTTTGCCGAGGGCACCTCTTCTTCTTCCTCTTCCTCCTCCTGCTCCTGTTGTTTCTTAGGGCACTCTGAAGACCAATGTCCTTTCTCTTGACAATGATAACAGGTATCTTCACTTTTGTCTCTTTTGACACTGGTCTTGCTGTTTTGACGGTCTGGATATTCTGTAGCCCAATGCCCTTTCTTCTGACAGATATAGCAAGTATCTTGACTTTTATCTCAAAAGGAGGGGGAGTACTCAAAACGTTCAAAGCTCTAATCAGAAGTTCGATCTGTGTGGGTTCTTCGATCGTGCTGGTCGACTTGACAGCGAAATGAATACCGAGAGGGAAGGCACCAGCCCTTTATATATACACTGAGCCTGACATGGATATTTAGGGGTCCATGGCGTTTCAAATGTAGTCATTTGACTTTTTGCAGTCAAGATGAAACGATCGCATCATTTCGTAAAGAAAGGAGAAGAAAGTAAGAGGCAGAAACGTGATTTATCGCCTCGCACAGTAGCTGAAGTCTTGGCTCAAATTCATGCCAGCGATTTTGAAGATGAGATGAGTGAGCCAGAATCCAGACCCAGAGAATCTGCACCAAGTCAAAGTCCATCACCACCAGTAAGCCCCGAAAAAGTACTTTCACATTCGAGAAACCGACAATCGCTCCTCCAGAAAATATAGAACTACAGCCTACACGTACACGGTGAAGTTTAAAGATTTCAAGTCCGACGTACCTTTAGAGAAAGCAGAGGGGTTCATCACCGATGTGTGGGATTCTTTGTTAACCACAATGAAACAGCGATGTGAAGCCAAAGAAGACGATCGCTTGAGACTTTCCATTCATCACGATAGTTTGAAGTCCCCCGTTTGGATCGAGTTTAGCAGCCCATTAGAATTGATTGACACCTTCCAAAGTTTCACATCACCGACGGAAAAGCGACACTGTTCATGACCCACGTGCGTCTTCCCCAACGGACAGGACAACGCAAAAAGGTGTTATTGGTAGACGACCTTCGCAGCATCAAACACAGCATCGTCCAAATTTACAACACTCAAGACCAGATGTGCTTTTCCCGTGCCATCGTGGTAGGACGAACGTATGCCGACAAGAGCGACACGGCAGAATGGTAAAGAGCCTGGAAAACTATTCGACGATCGGACCGAACCAAACAACAAAGAGAAGCAGAACTCCTATTACAGCAAGCGGGGATATCCAAACACACCACTTGTGGCATTACTGAAATGCAAAAGTTGCAAGACATCTTGGCTCCACGCTACAACTTGAAAGTGCACCCTCAAGAAGTGGGACCTCTGTTCTTTCGAGGCAAAGATTTCAAAGACGGAAAATACATTCACGTCTATCATCACGATGAACATTTCGATGTCATTACCAGTATCACTGCATTTCTGGGATACGGTTATTACTGTGAGAAATGTGACTATAGTTATAACAATCGAGAGCAACACAAGCATTGCTAATCGAAATGTGAGCGATGTTTGGCCTCCAACCCTGTCAGGACGAAGGACAAGAACGAGTGCATTGCCCAGCATGTCAGAGCACGTTTGTCAGTGCAACCTGTTACCAACAACATCTGAAGACGCAAGGTCCACAGCGGAAAAATGCTTGTCAACTCCTGAGATTGTGCCCTACGGGTCTGGCATATGAGAAGACAGAGGGAACAAGTATTCACTATCCCTCAAAGTGAAAACTGGGATGATGAGGCCACTCAAGCCCCGTCTGCGCTCGGAATCATACGCATTAATTGGGAGAATGACTGGAGCCGGCGATGCGTGTGTGGGGCACGGCCTGGGAGATGTCATCACTAAACGGGGGCATCTGAAGTTCTAAAAAAAACCAGCCCTTATCAGGGCTAACCAGATTTATAGGAAAGAGACTATTCAATTTGCCAATTTGTGTGAATGTGAAGTAGTGTGACTACAAACACTCACTTCTTTACTGATGTGAGTGTGTATTTGTGTGTGTTTGCGTTCGCGTTCGTTTGTGTGGATAGTAAGTATGGTGTGTTTTTTCTTCTCTTCCCGTTTGTGTGGATAGTATAGTGTGTATGTTTTATGCATTCTCGTGCGTTTGTGTGGACAGTATAGAGTGTATTTTTTATACAATCTCGTACGTTTGTGTGGATAGAATAGTGTGTATGTTTTATGCATTCGCGTACGTTTGTGTGGATAGTATATAATATGTGAAATGAGTGTAAGGGATGTTTTCCTTCACGTCCGTGCTGCACGGATATAAAGCAGAGCGCTCGTCAGTCTGGCTAGTCACCACTTCAAGAAAAAATGAATTTGTTTAATGAATTAAGGCATAGTTGGTTCTGGATGATGGATGCAGACTACGTGGTGGAAAGGCATGAAAAAGAATGGAGCTATTCAGTCTCGAAAGACTTTGTGACCAGTCAAGTCACTAGCCTCAAAGTAGCCACGGATCTGGTGGCCTGAATGATAGAAGAGGAGGGGGAAAAATTAATAGGATTCATAAAGCCTAAGTATGTAAGAGTGGGGTCATTGAAGGAAGCCCTTGATCTTTTCATCAAAGTGAGGGGCTTCTTGAAAGATACATTTAATTGCACAGTGTGGTCTTTTGTCAAGTGGGGCTTAGACCAGTTAAAGAAAGTCGAAGACAAGATGAAAAACGTGATAGAAGAAGAAGTGAAGAAGATTAAAGAGACCTGGACAAAAGAAAGAAAGGACAAAGAAAACATAAAGAGAAAAGAAGAGTTTGAGAGACTGAACAAGAACTGGATGAAGGTACAGGAAAAGTTTAGAGCTATGGGACATCCTGACTGGATTCCAGACGAAGAAAAGAAGAAGAAAGGAATCATTGAAAAAGTGAGAACTTGGTGGATGAAGTGGAGACAATGGAAGAAGAACACAAAGGCCATTTTCAGGGCCACTGTCATATGCCTCGAAAAGATTTGTTCTTTCTTGCCTAAAAATTTTTTTTTAGTCGGTTGTATAATTTGGGTATGATAGACTGATGTTCATCAATCTATGGTTGTGTTGTATATGTCTCTGTCTCTCTATTGTATTTGTCCCTACCTAGAGTAGCTGTGCGTATTCAGGTCAGCCACTTGCCACATTGTTACAAGTGTCAAGTACCATGACGTCACCCTGCCTGTTCCATTCCTATTGTCCCTATAATTAACCTTGGGGCCATATCGTCCCAGGGTGTGCCATTTGGGCCTATAAATTTTGGGGCCATATCGTCCCAGGCTGTTTTTCCTTCTTTGGCATGATGAGGGCCCTATCGTCCAACTATACTGCTATCACATATCTGACTCTTTTGAAAAAATAATATCAGGCAAGGGGCATCAGTTAAAATTTTCAGATATATCTTTAAAAAAAGCGTACAACTGTTGCGCAGTTTAAAATTGTTGACAACGATATGCGGTTTTGGGTTTATACAATGAATGACAGAATGAAATGACCAGATGTCTTTAATTTGAACATTTCGCGCGTTCTCGACCGCTAGGCTAGCCTAGCGAAAAACCGTGTGCAAAAAGAAAATTTGTGGAGTCGGGGTAGAGCCGTTCATCATTTTCTCAAATTTTTAGGTTTCATTTTTATTTCGGTTTCCTTAATTTTTTTTTTTTTTTTAGGCTTTTAAGGTCAAAATATTTTCCGAGGTTTTGAGGTCTGCTTATGACCCTGTCATTAAACCTCGGCATGTTAGATTGAACAATACGGCGCTCAGCATGCCGACTGACGTTTTCTTCAGGGTTCGAATTTTCGTCCTCTCTATCTGCAGACCTTGCCGCTAAATGGAACTTCTCCATCTCGAGAGTGTAGTATAACTCTATTTTCTGCTTCCCGGAACCAGCTTCTATCCTGGCTCCATCCTTTCCTTCCCTTTGTCCATAATCCTATTCATATCTATAATTGCAAAATTGGATTCTGACGTAAATTATTTCAAACTTTTAAATTTATTTATTTGGATGCAATTTATGTTATGTAAGTTTTTGTTTTATAAACAAAAACTATTTTAACTTTATGAAGAAATTAAACTCTAATCAAATATTTCATTTCTCTTTATTCGGCTTGAGATTATAAATAACAGCAAGCTATGTCTTACCATTAGTTTAAATTTATGTCATGCTTACTTGAAATAAAACGGATGTGTTACAAATTACTGATTTTATAACGCCAGCAAATTCGTTATAACATCAATGAAGTCAAATAAAACGAGTCACACGAAAAGGCGAAAAAGGTTTACAGCGTTTGCAAATATACCCCTTGTCAACTTGCATGTAGTCGCTCATTTTGATGTGCCTTTATTTTTTCATTTTGTGTGATAGTTTTACATGGACACGATATGATTTAAATTTGCTGGTTTATCAATGATACCCTTATGAAATGTTTAATCCATCCAACTTTTTAAGAACAGAGAGATTTTGTTATTTTGTCGTTTTCTAGCAAAATGTCTACTTGAAGTTTCTCAGAATGTTAGTTCCTCATTGATCGCCGGCAACGTGCTGCAACTTTGACCTGATTTTTGCCATCGAAAATCTTAATTTCATGACTATATCTTTGTGTGTAGTACTTCAAACCGTTCTTTAACGCACGATCTGAAAGATACTTGCAATCAGGTAGGAAAGTTTCAGAAATATTATCAATAATATTTTCCACTGTGTCTTTTGCTAATACTACTCAATCCGCCATTTTCACGATAGCTTGTGAGCCGGAGCAGCAACTAAGTGGGTGGAGCTTATCGTTCCAAATCGATAATGAATCAATCAATGAATGGATGGATACTCAACTTAACTCAGAATTAACTATAAGTCTAGCTAAAATGCTATTGCGTAAGTGTTAATTGGTCTATGTTTTCTTCAAACAGAGTCGACTAGAACGAGCTATAAATCCAGGCCAAAAAAAGTATTAAAAAAAAACCAAAACAAAAGAGAAATAATTGCCCAGTTTAATACATAGTGAGCTTGCTGCAGGCAACATAAATAAGGCTCCAATGTTTGTTTCAGTAATACTCTAGGTAAACGGTAAGATATTATACATGTACATGTCAAAATACAAAACACAAAGAACAGATTCAGTCTCTCATTCGGTAGTTTAACAATAACAAATAACTGATACTACAATCGTTGTTTAGCAGTGGCTCTTTTGTGACGTCACGAATCACAACCTCCTATCTAAAGATAGAATGCTGCTCCAATTTTGGACAAACAGATAATAACATGGCAGGCCATTACCATTCTTTAAATTATAAAATATCGTACTTACAGTAAATGAATAAAGTAAATTAACTTTTAATCAATACGAGGAAGCAGTAATTTGCATGATAGCTTAGTATATACTTTTGCTTCCTGCCTAACAATATATACGTACGGTCCTTCTGTTCCATTTGTACATATCTTTAGCACTATTTATAAACATATTTTTATGATCGAATGCACTATAATACCTAGCTACACAAACTTATATCGCTAAGATCCAAATGAGTCTAGTTATATATCTTTCTGTTTTTATTCTTTTATTGTTCTTTCAACAATTTTAAAATTTCTATTTCATTAATATTAATAATAATAATAATAATAATAATAACATACATACATACATACAGACAGACAGACAGACAGACAGACATGCATATACACACATACACACATTCATACATACATAATAACATACATACTTACAGACAGACAGACAGACATGCATATACACACATACACACATTCATACATACATACATGCATACATACATACATACATACATACATACATACTCTATTCAGAATGGGCACAATTAAACAATTTTTATTATTAAAATGAACTTTATTGTTGTAATTCACTTCCTAAGATTTACAACTGAATCGTAATATAAACAGCAATAATAATAATAATAATAATAATAATAATTATTATTATTATTATTATTATTATTATTATTATTATTATTATTATTATTATTATTATCTTCATATTTCTTTGTAGGGTTTAACAATGCATTGTTGCACTATCCGCCATTCAATTCAATTATTGAACTAATGTATCCTCGGAGTTCTTTCAAATTTATTGTTGGGAAAGGAATGCTAAGTAGTTTTAGTTGTGTCAGCCAATTATAACTTAAAGTAAAAGAAATATGTACTGAATACATTTTGCTAAAAAGTGTACATGCACATATTTGTGTTTTGTAGTTGTATACCGTAACGAGCACATTTTAGAAAAATGTGTACATGTGCAAATTTTAGTTACTTTGCATTGCAAATCTGTCGGCTGTTATTGACCATAGTACTTCATCCATACAGATCATCTCGTGACATACGTTTGCTTTCGAACTTTGACTGTTCAAGTCACATACAGCTTTCGGCCATCGTAATGTAACGACACATGAATGTTATTACCCTAAATGCCATCGACTTGATATCAGAAGTTCCTCATTCCGAAGTTGCGAACATCATAAGTATCCAAGCGGTATTGGTTCTGCAACAATAATACAATTATGTTACAATCATCAACAACTAATCCAGAACCACACAAAGGTTTTTCACGGACAAATTTAATAAATAATAATTGCATCCTACTAACATGTTTCAAGTGTGCCATGGTAAATAATTCAGTTTATTCTGAACGACTTCCGGAATGTTCTTACCACAAACTCACAAGACATCGTTTCCGGGGAATCTAACATTTTCTCAAAGACCTCTTCACTGTGCTTTGTTGACATCATAGTTAACTGATAGAGTGTCATCCAATGTAAGATTGTTTCTCTAAGGCAATTTCTATTTTAATTCTATAAAAAAGGGATACAAATTTCACTCATATTATCTCTAAATCAGTTCTTAGCGACTCACTTTAACTAAAGCATAAAAAACACCTTAAAGATACAATTATTTGGCACATTAAGTACGCAAATGTTTGAGTTGTAGTCAGTCTAAAAGCACTTGCTCTTGTTGTGCTCTATGATTACTTGATCGTTTTACTGAGACAGAATCGGTCATCGTATTCTGATGGCTTAAGTACATAACAAGGGACTTGAAATCCTGAAAGAAGGTATTGATCAATAGCCTTATGAAAGCGACATCTATTTGGCATTGCTTCATTCCAAAGCGTAACGTAACCTCTTTGGAGCATATTGTCATATCCATGGCTTCATGGTTGTCTGGCACGTTAAACGTTTCGCCATAAATCAATTATACAATCGATATTTTGTCCTTATGAGTTGCCTTTGTTTTAGGTAAGTACGCTTTTAGTCTGATGCTGGCTGATCTTTATGGTATTTAAGAGGCCGTCAATTATCTAAGAGTGCAGGGGACAGTTTTTATGCACAAATTGAATGTAACATACACCTGTCTAATATAAAAATTCATTAAAAATATAAAATACATGAGTGAGGTCAAAAAGGTCAATATTTTTGGATAGGCATAATAAAGCAACACATAAGAATATCATTCACTTGATCTGACAAGTCAGTGGAATTTCACAGAATAAAATGTTGATGTACCCCACCCCATATTTATACATGCATTTTTCTTGTCCGAAGGCCATTTTTGAGAACACGTGGTGCTCACAGTGCAAACACAGGCCCTTTCCCTAGGTGATAATTTTGAAAAACTTTATGTTCTTAATAGTTTTATACTATTCAAAATAATTTTCATCCAATCAGATTTTGAAAAATTCTACTTGCCTTGAACCAACGCGTCTACTGTTATAAGTAGCTAACTCTGCTTCCTAGCCGACTATTGGTATTTAACTGGCTACACACTGTGCAGTGACTACATGAGGTGCACATGCCTAACATAAGTTTCGAAAACAACCCAAGTCGGAAAGACCAAATTCACAAATATGTCCATATCTTTAATTATTACACAATAATAGCTATAAAAAACCCAAAAAAGTCACGCTGTACCCTCAAGTTAAGCACTTTTCCAGGGACCAATATATGAAACTGTCCCGTGCCACGTAAAGCGAAGCAAAACTGTATCCTAACACCCTCCTCTATTACGAAAGTGTATTTATTTTCAAAGAGGAATACAAAAAGGCTGATTGTTGCTGGAGTACTTATACTTCGGTATGTGATTGTTCGTGAAACGCTGTGCAAAGAGATACATGGACCACCAAGCAACATCTGGCTGTCATCAAATTAGCATAGTAGGGCATTTTCACATGCATTATATGGTATGTCCCCAATAGTGTGAATTTCTCCTATTATGAGTGGAAATATTTGAGTGGTATATCAAGACTTTGGCATACAATAAAACTATACAGTAAATTTGAAGTATTTCTACCACCTGCCATGCCTATACAGCAATACAAGTCTTACAACATTTTAGTAGCGGTTGAAATATTTTACTTCATGGAGCGACCTGTTAAAATATAATTCAATATATCCCTTCAATAAAATGCAAAATAAAATATGCGATAAGAGAAGTACAATATTGTTGACATAATTCTCTCTCTCTCTCTCTCTCTCTCTCTCTCTCTCTCTCTCTCTCTCTCTCTCTCTTTTAGGACTGGTCGCCCCGTTGTCGGGATAATCTGACTTGGTGGGATACGATGCTATGTGTTTGCGGCATGACAAACAGCCCAAGTTACGCATTTGATCTCAGTGTTAGTCTAAATGTGAAGGCAGTCACCAAACAAGCCAACCCATTTTCAAGCCTAACTCAAAGTAAATGTAAACCACATTACAGATTTAGCTTATGTGTGAATTTGTAAACGCTAGACTTATAATAATGAAGTTCTTACCTCATACTTTAAAAATTAGAACGTTGTTTAAATACGAAACTATCCAGTGAGACATTACTGTTCAGCTACTCTTCAGCAGCATATTGGGTTAAGCGGCCGATTTATCGGCCAATCAAACGACTTCATACAAATCAAATCCTTTTTAATCAATTAGCAGTGGTTTAAATGACATTTGTGATACTGAACTCAAATACACATGATCGCATTACTCATTCATTTCAATCCTGAGAGTCAATATAATTATATTAACGAAATGTACATTAACATTAGTGTAGGCTTTCTTGATGAACTGATTCAATGCTAGCAATGCTTCTTTTATCTGTGAAGTTGATTATACAAATGATCAGCTAAGTTTTTTGCGATATTGCCCATGATGTCAAACAATTACGATAACTGTGGACCTATCTGTTTTTCAATTCATACTCCAAAATGTATAATCACTTTAGTTGTCAAATTTGTTGATCTTGACTATTTGGATAAAATGTGTTTAATACATTAATTTCGCATGGAAGGTAATAATGAAGATTCCGAGAAGGAAAATTCAAGCGAATGTGATGTTTTTGAACTTAGTCAGACCTTCGCAGCCCAATATATACATACATCACACTACCCAGCATCAGCAGAAGAGTACTGAAGTTAAAGTTTTTGACACTCCACTCGGAAAGACCATTTTTTTTAAAAATGTGGATGTGATGAAGAAAAATAGAGAGCGCTCTGTAGCATCTTAATTCAAACTCAGTATTTAAACCATTCTCTTGTATGGAAATGGTGTGTGTATTGCATAATAACATCGTTGATTTTAGCATCAATTTTTATAAGAATAGAGACTCAGTGCAATAATCTTTGTTCTGTCGATTGTCACAAAAGAGGCAATATCGATGATAACTTCATTTTCTTCTTAATTTCAATGACAGACATAAATTTGATACTTTGTTTTGTCTTTCCTTCTTAGCTTATTGTGTGGCAAGTCGCTCTTCAATTAGTCAAAGCCAATGTGTCCCGTGAAATAATTCTGAAAAATTAATTGTTACCTTTGAAGAAACTAATCATGCATCAAGTATGCGAATGATACTGCAGTTAGATACATGTGATCAATGATGCATCTTAAAATACAAAACAAAGAAAGGAAAAACTTATTAATTTGTTTGCATAGAGCAAATTGTCAATTTTTCGAACAATTTGCATGAAAATAATTATCTGACGGTTGTCGTGGTGTAGATGAATATAATCATATAAAGCAAGCGGGAAAGGGGAAGGGTTTATAAACTTGTATCGGTGAATCACATTGCTGCTCTTTCAATAGAAATTGAGCACTAGATAAAAAGAAAGTATATATAACGTAATTCGGTTTCTTAAATAATGCATTAAACATAGCATTTTTCTTTCGTACTAATTAAGTCTGTGTAAGTAAAATTAATATATAATTGCTTCTAGATTTTGAACATAATGTCCTTAAGTTCCAAAAAACATTACATTGTTATTGAAGCCATCATAATGACTAGAACTAATTTTGTGTGCGTATCTCACCCGATAATTAAATATCAGCTGCACACTGTTTACATAGTTTAAATGCGTGTGGCTGGGTTTGTCTGTATGTACGTATGTGCCCACCTTTACATGCAAGCTGATAAAAGTGATAATGAGAGATAATTTATTTGTGGGACAACAAAAAAATTGGGTAACGATGTCAGGTGTTATAACTCCACCAGATGATGCATAAAACACTAAAATAAAACCCTGATGAACGTTGGTCATTATAAGTTACATATCTGATGAGGCTAAAGTCTAATATTTAAAAATCTATCTTGCCGAATAGAGGGTGGGCGAGAAAGACAAGCCTTGGCTGAAGCTACTCCAAATGATTAATTAGACTGCAAATAGAGAAAAAAAAAAAAAAAAGAACAAGCGAAACAATTCTTCCGAGACCTAGTCTAAATGAAACTACGCTTCAGTTTTGGCTGAATTCCATCGACGATAATTGTACAGAAATGGAAGAGTAGTTGTCTTATAAGTTTGGTCGTTAAGTCTATTTGTATTTTCACTGAATCAAGTTCTCTTATTTTTCGAACAATGATCATCTTCAAATCTGATTAATTGCGATTGACAACTTCACACAATTCTAGTTATTTCGCTACGGCAAATATGTACTAACTGAAGAATTTACAAACTGAACCTCTGTCTTTCGTTTTTATTTAAATTTAATGCTTCTATTCATTCTATTTATTTTCTAGGTCAAAAACGCAATAAAGAAGGTTACGCCTGTTATACTAATGCATCGGGTATATGCATATATATAGCCTTAACCTTATATATACGCATATACTCAACATAACACTCTATATATATATATATATATACTTATATATATATATATATATATATATACTGACTGAAAATATTTCAATACATTTAACTTTCATTTTTGATGCAAACAGTTTAATGTTATTTAAGAACTATTTTGTAATAGTCATCATTCTTGTATATAGTTACAAAACTATTTTACAAAATCGCGATGATTTCAACTTGTCTTTTTATGGCATTATTTTGTGTTATTTTACTAGCTCTAATGATTTCTAATCTATGGATTGCATCTCTGGTTTATAAT